>JAODUK010085697.1:0-14750 GCA_027564635.1 Typhlichthys eigenmanni
CTGGTGAGCATCTTTAAAAGGCATATGAGGGGGGGGTGAGTAACATCTGGGGGGGTGAGTAGCATGTGGGGGGGGGCAGAGTGAGTAACATCTGGGGGGGGCAGGGTGCGTAACATGTGGGGGGGTGAGTAACATCTGGGGGTGCAGGGTGTGAGTAACATCGGGGGGGGGTGAGTAACATCTGGGGGGGTAGGGTGCGTAACATGTGGGGGGGGTCAGTAACATCTGGGGGGGGGGGGGGGGTGTGCGAAACAATAGGGATGAAATTCCGACAGCAGGACTGATTCCAACTGGCCCTAGTGGCCACAGTGGCCACTCTGAGCAATGACACCCCCCTGCGGTGCCGATGAATTAAGACTCATCAAACACAGTGGTTCTCAACGTGGGGGGTCGAAACCCACAGCAGGGCTGGGTGCAATGTTAGGGGGGTCGCAAGCTGAACATGTTAAACTATATTTAAGATTAAAAATTAGAAACTACATTTTGAATTACTTCCAATGTTCACATATTTGACGGCGGTCATGGCGGAATATTAAATCGTGTTTATGTCTGCCACTAGATGTCACACTAAGCACCAGCATCTCAGCCCAAAGCTAATGCACTGTGGGCAGCTGTGCGCACGCACACATATGCACGCACACACACATGCACGCACACACACACAACAGAAGAGATGAGAATGTCATTCTCTGATCTGGATGCATTTGCTCCACTATATATTTACATAGAAAGCAGTTTGCTGTTATATTAATGTTTACAATTTCACATATTTACAACCGCTAAATGTGTTTATGTTTATAAAACAGTGTGTTTGGGGATCAAGGTTCCCTCAAACGCTTATATAATAGAAACAAGGCTATGATACAAGATATCGTGAGCAATCTCAGCTGTCACAGATATTGCTGGGATCCAAAGACAATCGTGTTAATAATTTAGCATTCACTACATGACAGGAAAATGGCTGAACTCACCAGACAAGTAGTTGACAGTCACCCAGGCCAGAACTCCTGTTTTAGAAATTAGTACACAAACAAGCCAACAACATCAACAGGAGGGGCAAAATACTCACATATTGTCTTATTAATTACAATGCTTATAGCCTATACACAACCACTATATAAAATCAGTCCATTTACCACTAACAAGTTCTAACACTTCTACAAGTCATAATACAAAAATTAAAAAAGAACAAGGTGGAAACGCTGACTAATCAATTACACAAGTGGCACAACATGTGGCTTAGGAAGACTGTAAAATCACCCCACCAGGTAATTACAGCCTTTTATGCTCACAGCAACATTTGCGGTCAAAAGCAATTCCATTTTCTGGAGTGTCATCATAAAAGATTGCAATAATCCCCTGCAATTTAGCTAAATGTCTCCAGTAAACAGATACTTCATCAGCAAATTTGCAAGGCGTGTCAACAGCGGGGGGGGGGGGGGGGTTAGTAATGGCACCCACGCAATAGCCCCTGACACTGGAGTGAGTGACTGTGATAGCCAACGAATGGAGGCGGGCATACATTTCAAATTAGTGTCGCAGAGCCGGCCTTTACTTCTTAGGTAAATAGTCTGGGACAGCACTGGTTCAATATCCACTGACTTGACAGGAGAGGTGTTTTGATTGACATGCACGACAAGTGTCAATGCTGACAGCCAATGAAAATCCACCTCCTCACTTCCGGAAAGTCAGTGGAGCTCACAAGGGGTCTACGTAACAGATGTGACGTATAGTGCCGATGGACGGAAGAGGCTGAGATTACCTTCGTATGTGCCGTTCATTATGCTGACGCTGCTGTCTGACACCAGGAATGGGGACTCATTAAACACCTCCTGAACCTGCGGTGGAGAGGTGTAGGGACGGGGGGGGAAGGCGAGAGGAATTTAATTTGACTTCAATTCAGTTTCTTGCACACTGGGTTATTCCTAGCTTTACATTTGTACACAAACATTTAATATATAGTGTTTTTGTTGTAGTTAGTTTTTTTTAATGGCTGGGGGAGGGGGGGGGGGGGGAATGGACCCAGTCAGGGTAAAATGCTGCAACCCTGCCTCGTCCACAAGTGCCCTCTACGAGAGAGAGATTTAATGAATTCCTCCGGGGGGATTAATAAAGTATTGTTCGTCTTCCCAAGGTGCCCCGGGCCAGGCATAACTGGCGTATCCCCTTCCTTGCCTAAGCAGCTCTCTCTAGCTGCTCTGATAGCAACAGTGCTCTCCTCAGTGCCCTGCCCCCACAATCTTATGTTAGGGCACCTCTCAGAATCACTCGTTCACACGAGCCCGAGTGTCGGAGGCCTCAGAGGCGTGCAGAAACACGGGGGGGAGTTTGGAATTTGATTTTGAGGTGCTGTTACCGCATGTCACGTTTTAATTTCTACACGAGTACTGTTAATGGTGTCTTTGTTATGTTATATACAAACATTAAACTATCAACTCCTAAATAATAACTTTGAATCTTTGACAGTTATTACAAATATGAAAAAGAAATATCTCACTATTGTGTGATGGACAATAATTCCATCAAATTACATTAAAACAACCAATCCATAAACAAAAGCATGTCTACAATAAAAAGCAGTTTGCAGTTTTTGTAGCACAGGATGTAGGACGTTCTACAAGATGGCTATACGAATAAAGTTTATTGCCATGGTTACCAATCCCCTCATTTCAAGAGTCTGAGCAGGCAGCAGAGAAGATGTCGGGGGGTGCAAGGCCTACCTGGTCCAGCAGGGGTCAGGGGTCACAGCCTACCTGGTCCAGCAGGCCCTAGGCCTTCCCAGCAGGGGTCAGGGTTCAGGGGTCACAGCCTACCTGGTCCAGCAGGGCCCGGGCCTTCCCCGGGGTCAGCAGCCTGAGGCCGGCCGTGGCCTTCAGCACCAGCGGGGTTCTCTTCCACTCCCGCCGCGGGACGGTCCTCTTGGCAACCTTCAGCAGCGTCCTCACCACCTGGCCCGCCTGGAGGGGGGGGGGAAAGAAGAGGGGAGGAAGTGGGAGCAGCAACACTGAAAAGGAGCCGTCCATGCTCCACACTTCCCTGCCTTGTGCATGTAAACTGACATGCATTTGGTGTACAGAGACACTATATAGCGAAGACATTCTGGTTTCTAGTTCTAGTTTTAACGCCTTGCATCCACACTACTCTGGAGCTGTACAGCTCCTAAAACGGAAACGCTGCTTGCACCGTTTTAGTTTTAAAACTCCAGATCAGTTTGGAAACTATGACGCTGACACCCCACATTCGCTTCCTGATTGGGTCTTATCAGTATGTCCCCGTAGATCCTTTGCAACAACTACCAATCAATGGTTTCTGTTAGGCAGAGCCAGAAGACTCTGCTCAAGGGTTACATTCAGTAAAAGGTTACACCTCCCTGTTAAAAAAAAGACATCTCTGGTCTAATTTTACACCATTGCTGTTACAGTATTAGTAAATGTTCTTTAATTGGACAAACTGACGCGTATGCTCAGTGTACATGGCTGATCATTGTGATACGTGTGCTAATATTGGACAGAGATACGTTCTAATACGGACCAAAAACACTCGTCTGAATGGAGATCAGTTTTAGTTTTAAAATCCTGTTAACACTGAAACTTATTAATATAGAACATTTTGAATGGAGATCTATGGGAGAATTCTGAAACGCAAATATGTATATATTTGGATATGAGTAATATATCAAAATAATAACAACACATAACATAATCCAAACAAGCCAATCGTCTGCTTTATAACTCCCAAGCATTAACCAATTGTGTGGTTGGATTGACGTAAGCCACCTGCCTATACCGTCTTCCTAAATAACTGCCTGGGCCATTTCAAAGATGCCTATAGACAGACAGACAGACAGACACCGATGGCAGACACAGCGGACACACACACAAACACACACACTCTCCTCAGACTCAATGACGTTAAGGGACTAAACTTTAAGAGAATGAATAACTCACCATTTCTGGGGAGTCGGCGTACGCAGACAAACCGGGCTTGACAGAGTGGAACATCTCGTTGTCCAGAAGCGGCAAGGCCACTGAATGACAGACAGGGAGCGGCACACATGACCTTTATACGCAGCCACTCTTATTAGAAAGCATTCAGAGGCCCTGGGTGATCTGCTCAGCACCCATTATGCAGGATACAGCACCCCGTCCACGAGGTGTCAAACACTACCCTCCAACTGGCAGAACAACATTGTCATGACTTCAGGAGAACGCTTGAAGCTGCATAATGTTTTATGTGCTATTGTGAAAAGTATTATAATTGCTCTTCACAATGAAACATCAGCGAAACCAACAGCATAAGATGAGAATCCTGCTGTTGTTTAACAACAGTGTACAAATCGTTCCCCATCAATCCTCCTGCATTGTGGAACAACAACATTGTTGTTTACAATAAAGGACATTTAGCAGACACTTGAATCCAAGGTGACCTTACTGTAACAATAACAATGCATTGCAAGTAGCAGGTGGGTGTCAGCTTGCTCAAGGACACACACACAGCTACGGGGCTCAAACCCACGACCTCCGGCTGGGACACTGAATTCTCCCCTGCCCTAAGCATCAAGCTTGGGTCACCTGCGTCGCCCTGGATGAAGGTGTAAACGTGGATGCGTGTTCCGGTGCTGCCGGCGTCGAACATCACGCCGTAGAAGATGCGGCTGGAGTTGGCGGGCCGGCTCAGGATGGCCTCTACGCTGTTGGACAGGACCAGGGGGAAGGCTCTGGCCTGGGCACGGCTCGGGCTCACCGCCACAGCCACCACCAGCAGCAGGACTGGCAGTAGTGGCGCCATCTTGGCTCTGGGGACCGGGCTAGAACCGCACGACGTCTGTACAGCCCCTGGCGAGCGCAGCAGTAGCCGAGTTGGAGGCAAGGAGGCTCTGCTGCGCTCCAGGCAGATGAAAGGGTCCCTGGGCGACAACGAACAGATGAGTCAAGGAGCAAATTACCTGCCGTTATGTACTGCCCAGGTTGGTGGCTACACCCTTTTAGTAATTCCAACCAACCGCAGGGGAACACAGAGAACAGCCTGAAACACCCACGACACAAAAGCTGACACTTAAATTATTTTAATAATTGGCCTTAAATACACTTTTGGCTTCAGAGTTGTTGCTAAGCTGCATTGTAACATTATGTTTAGAACAACACATTAAAAACGAATGTATGTTTCCCATAAGTAACCCTTACCTTAAATTAGAAGGCCTGATAGGTCTTAAAATACCCAACTACAGGCATCACTCCTAATCAAAATGGTTATTTATTAAGATTATCTTAATTATGATTACATCTAGAAAATTCTCCTGAAGTGATTTCAGTTAAAAACAGCAAAACTGATAAAGAGCTCGATCAGAAATCCCTATCAAAAGGTTACATTTCTGTGAAAACAATTAAAATTTCAGTGTACAGTGCCTGTGCAAAAATACATAAAGCCAATTTATTATCAGTTATGATTGACTACAATTTATAAACTAGCAGCAGACGAATTGTTGTGCAATCATACATCTTCCAAGTCACAAATTACACAGGTGGATAATATCACACAAACAGACTGCTATAAAGTGTGATTACATAAATAGGGAGGTTAACAGATACATCCTCATGCAACTGGAACAGCAGATATACACAGTATGCTGCTGTTAACAGCACTTAAAGGTTTTGCTTTACTTAGCCAAGACCAATTTCACCACCATTTCTTGCCAATACGTTACGTTATATTACGTTATAGTGTGTTTGAGTTATAGTTGGCTTCAAACCAGCAGTAGTATAGGCTGTTGCCTACCAGCTACATTCGGTCTCGCTGACTCGAAGCCGCTTATCGACCATCAGACACATACATAATATATGATACAAGTTATCTTTTTGATCATCTTTATTTGTATTTTAAACGCTTAACGTAATTCACACTCACCATTATGGCAACCTACTCAACCCGAAGCGCACAGTACGTCATCACACGTCAAAACACGTGACCAGTCACCAAGCAGGACCCGGTGAACACGCTGACTAAACAATCTGTCAACGGAACAGTTCCATGCTGCAGAAATAATGATGTTTCCACCGTGATTATTTTAGGTGAGTCGAGTCAAAACAAACATATTTAGCAACCAAATTATAGGCCATGCTATATTGCTGAATGAAACTGGCTAGATAGTCGGATTAGTCAAACAAAATGCGCACGCACACACACAAGGCCAAACAAATCCTGTTCTATGAAAAACATGTATTTTTATTCATTTGAATTTATTGCAAACAAACTAACAAAAAAAATCTAACTAAGTGCAATCATGCAAAATAAATAAAAAATAAAAACAAATGAATGTAAGATGACCCTTAAAGCAATATTTTATTTTGTGTCCGCATTACATTAATTACTGTTTGGTAGTAGTAAGGATATGACGATAAACATACTTCAAAGTACTACTCTGTAGCTCTGACAAATCATTATTGCCTGAAGAATACGATATATAAAACTTACAGCGGACGTACAACAATTTATCTACCTAGTGTGTGACCAGATTTGAAACCACGATTAAGTATAGCACGAATTCAATAATGAATCTCTTAAATGATGTAATGTTGCCATTCAACACCTTTCTGCATATTTAGACGGCGCTCAAATGGACACAAAATGGAAGAACATTTCGTCTGCCATCAAAAGTCTCACTTTCCAGAAAATACGATAAATGGTAAATAGACTGCATTTAGATATAGCGCTTTTATCCAAAGAGCTTCACATTATTTTTACCTCACATTCACACACCGATGGTGATTGCTGCCATGCAAGGTGCGACCAACCAGCAGTTAGTGGGTAAGGGGTCAAGGATGCTTGCAGGTAGGTCAACACCTACCACCGGGGTTTGAACTCACAACCTGCCAGCTGGAGCCCAACACCCAGGCCACAAGACCATCCTGCCCCTTAAAAGACCACAGGTGTATTGGGATCACATAAACCCGTGTGACTGGGCAGGGCCGACAGAGCAAACCACGAGAAGCAGCAGGTCTAAATGTTTAACAGGTACAGGAAAGAAGGTCCTTCATGTTTGGGTCACTGCATGGTTTCTGCTTCGTTAACAAAAAAGGCATCTTCTGCATTAACGTCTGTTCAACAGGTGAAATAGGGGGAAACACCACTTTCAAAAAGCAAACCACACAATAAACTATATGACTTACGAATATCACACAGGCCAAGACAAACGTATTAATTTATCCCACCCAACAGTCTTTATAGTTAAGGCCTACAGCAGCGGTTAGTCGCTACGGGTGGGGTCGAGGAGTCTCGCGTCCGGCTTCAGCGCCCCATCGTCGGCATGGTAACCGCCGGGCTCTTCAGCGTGGCGTCCTCCGCCTTCCACTGGGACGTCACAGTCTTGATCTGCGTGTAGAACTGGATGCCCTGGTGACCATGGCAACGAGAGTGTTTTGTTGACGCGTGTCATGTTCTTACGATAAAAGGCAGTCAGACGCTTTTAAAGTGTTAAAAAGGTGGAGTCAGCGATGCCGGAGAAAGATTGTTGATATTTGAATTTGAGAAGAAAAAAAAAACAGGTGCATTCAGAATTTATGAACAGAGGCGAACACGTTTGCTTTGAACGATTTGTGTAAACATGCCAAAAATATTAGATTTAAACTGTCACCCTTCGTCCAGCCTCAATGTGTTCGCCGAGAACGTCCTCCTCTAACAGTTTGCTTTTGTTAGCAAACGTTCACGGCGAACACAAAGTAACCAAAGTGTTTGCAAATTCTGAACGCACATCAGCTCTCCCTTCCTTCAAAGCCATATGGTGCCCCCCCCCCCACCCACCCCTACCCAGGCCATCAGAGGAGACATTCAGAATTTTACACATAAAAAAGAAAAGTGTCATTAGCTTAATCGCCAACTCCACAGATACGTCACTATTAAGGAAGAAGGTAAGGTTTAACCCCCTTGCTCAGTTAGAAAAGACATGTCGGGAGATCAACCCCCCCCCCCACACACACACACCACTTGAATTGTATTGAATTTACCTGCTTGCCGTAGAAGTTAGTGTCTCCTCGGAAGGAGCCCCGGGAGCCGGTGAATGAGAACATGGGCAGGGGCACCGGGATGGGCACGTTGACGCCGATCTGCACACGCACACAGGTGCAGGAAACGCACAAGCCGTTAATCACACTCGACAGCGCCCAACGCCCTGCATGTGTGCCTTGTGGCAGGGGCACTCAGTGTGTGTGTGTGTGTGTGTGTGTGTGTGCGTGCGCGTGTGTGTGTGTAACGTTATTTCCCACACAGAGATCTCAGTGATTAGGGGGTCAAATGCCAACATTACAGGAACAAGGGTTATACACGACATAATTAAAACAAAGAATAAAAACATTCTCACCGCTGGCAGACCACACGCCTGACCACGTGTGTCATAAAATAGAAGCTTTGACATTGCTTAAATAAATATATGAAGTGAAAATGAAAGCCCAGAGGCGCTGTAGGTAGGATTTAAGAGCTATACATTTAGTGGCGTTTCTTAGAAATACCGTAGACATCCATCAGCTATCGGTGAATCAATGCGCTGTGAGAACGCTCAGTTCATAGCGGCCGTCTATATCAAATCTGATTTACATTTTTGACAGTGCCTGCAGGGTCAGCTCCCGGGGGGAATATTGACGGGCAATGCCCCCCCCCATTCCCCTCGTCCTGGAGCCGACCCTGAGCGCCTGCAAGTATTGTGACCAGTAACAGCCTCTTTTGTGCCCCCTCTATTGGTTCAGAGAGACTACCATGCACGTGAATGCACGCGGGCTCACACACACACACTACAACAGGCAATGTATTTATTTGTTTGCCTGTCAACGTGTCTCACCTGTCCTACGTCCACCTCATGGGTGTATTTGCGGGCAGTGGCTCCGTTGGTGGTGAATATGGCGGTGCCGTTGCCGTAGGGGTTGCTGTTTATCAAAGCGATGGCTTCATCCAGGCTGTCGGCCTCCAGGACGACAAGCACCGGCCCGAAGATCTCTTCCTTGTAACACGTCATGTTCGGCTGGGCAGACAACAGAGGAGTGACCGACCGTTAAATGTCCCTCCAGCCCACCGGGGGCAGTGGGAACACATCACTACAATATCAGATATACAAAAATAAAAACACTTAATCTAAAGTGGAAGTGACATAAAATGCTTAGTTCTAATTTTCCAAATGCCCCCATAGACTCCCATGTTAAAATGTCCCAACTTTACAGCAAAAATAAGACATTTTAGCCAGGTTCAAAAGATGGTATTAGTCTCTATAGCTAGTTTCCCACCCCCATTCATGATAACTGTACGGGGAGGGTTCATTTGTATAGAACTAAAATATATTAGCCATACAATTATCTGATTATAATGATCGAAAGGAGTTACAGGTGGTCAGGTACTGCAAAAATGGCGACAGAGCCAACCGGAGCCTGCACAGCACAAGATTTAAACACATTAATACGCACAGAACTGCCCTTGTGAGAGCAGCCTTGCTTGGCTCCGCCCGACTATTGCACTCAGCTCAAGTTCAGCTTCAGGATAGCTGGATGTTTTGGAGATGAACACTCAGATTTCTAAAACCATCGCTGCTTGAAGGCATCTTAAATGTGCAACAATACGCTCATGCAATTGAGAATATTAGCTCCATTGTGTTGGAATAAATATGCCAAAGAGGACGATTCTTATCTGGTAAATTCCATTCACATCACAATGTGTGAGGGAAAATCTTGCATGAGTCTTGGATCTGTGCCTTTAGGTTATGTGGAAACCGTAGCAAGTAAATTAGAGACTGAGAATCATTCAGCACTGTAAATATTCTACATGTATTTGTGCAACCTATGCAGCCATTCATGCTTCGTTCACCTCTCTTTAAATTATACAATTGTGGGAATATTTTATACCTGGAGTGCCTATTCTGTGACCGCCCATGAACCCATCATGCAAGACCTGCTTAGAAGCCCAGGTACTGAAAGTAACCAATAGACAAGCAGCGTGAGCAGAGAACGACATCAACCTCCCTCTGTGTTGTAAAACAAGCTCAGCCTCACGCTAACACCCCCCCACCCTCACGCTAACACGCTAACATACCCCCCACCCTCACGCTAACACCCCCCCAGCCTCACGCTAACACGCCAACATGCCCCCCTAGCCTCAAGTAACACACTAACATCCACCCCACCCTCACGCTAACATCCACTAGCCTCACCGTGACGTTCCCCAGGATGGTGGGCCCCACGAAGTTCCCGCTCTCGTACCCTTTGACCTTGATGCCTCTCCCGTCCAGGAGCAAGGTGGCACCCTCGTCCATCCCGCTCTGGATCAGAGAGCACACCCTGGCCTTGGCTGCGGGGGAGATGAGGGGACCCAGGTCGGCCCCGGGCTGGTCGCCTTCAGGGCAATAACACGCGCAGGCACACACACACACAGTCCAAGATGACAAACTATCCATGTCCGTCTGTCTGACAGAATTAGTTCGTAATTTAAATAGTATGTAAATTAGATATTATTAAATAAGATAGTATGGATGAAAGTAAAATTGTGCGCATGTGTTTTTCATCATTAATTTCACTGTAATCTATGGTCACTGTAAAAGCAGCAGTGTAGCGTCGGCGGTGGCCCACCTGCGTTGACCCGCAGCTCCCTGGAGCGAGCCACCAGCTCCGGCAGCCAATGGCGGGCCTCCCCCACCAGCACGGCGGTGGACAGGGCCATGCAGCGCTGGCCTGCCGCTCCGAAGGCTGCCCCCACTAACTGGTTGAGGGTGGTCTCCTTGTTGGCGTCGGGCATCACCACCCCGTGGTTCTTGGCACCCTAGCGCGCGCGCGCACACACACACACACACACACACGGGTTGCACGACATTGCCAAAATGTGACATTGCAATATTATTGAAAACGTCAATATCGATATTATTCACAATATTTTAAAAAAAAACACTTAAGTTATGGGAAAATTACCGTTAGCCGGTCTTTAAAAATATATACATTTTTAAAAGACGTTATTGTAAAGCGTCTCAAAATCCGTTTCTATGGCTACAGCAGCGATTTTTCTAACTTGTGAGGAGGTAGCGGGGTTCAAACCAGCGACTTCGGGATCACCTGTCAGCCCCCTCTACCCACTGCGCCACCCGGGTACGTGGAAAGACGCATGTATAGGCTAGGTATGCCAGAGTGCGACGCTATTGTATAATTCCCCAGGGTAGGTGTCAATTTTTATACCACTCTGAAGTTCACACACAATCAAATATGGACTAACACATTGACATGTGCGTTCAATAGAACACATGTAGGAGAATCAACAACACGCAAGTATACGGGGTACGATTAAAAAGGCAGGGTTTGACTTGCTCGACAATGCTTGCCAACTTACAGCTCAAAATCAAAACAAACTCCCTCCAAACCTTCACCCCACAGTGAAACACATTGTGAAGACTAGGGCATTGTTGCGGTGTTTTACACTTTGTTTTTTTCCATGTTTCCATTTACAGAGCCAGGGCTGTGTAGGGCAGTGCAGTGACAGATCCTTTTCTTGGCACGCACAGAAAGCTGTCAGATAGACAAATGCGAGGAGATATTTGGTGAATTTGTACAAAATGTGTATTATCTTACGATTAGCTTACAATAGCTTACTATACCTTTTAAGACTAAAAAGGCTGGAAACCACTAGTAGCCTACGCCGCCCCTCCATCCCCACCAATAACCTGTAGGGCTCACTGAGCCACATGTCTAACCCTGCTCCTTAGTACTTGTAACTGCGGCTGATGTAAATGACATTCATTTTAATTGAGCATACCATGTTCGACTGCACACGCTTGCCGTTCCTGGAGCCGTGCTCGTAGATGTACTGCCCAGCCTGGTTGGAACCCACAAAGCTGATGGCCTTGATGGCTGGGTGCTCACAGATTAAGTTCACCGCTAAACGGGAGACATGAGCATTAAGGCAGCTCGATTATGGATGAAATCAGAATCGCGATTCAGTCGGTCAACAGTGAAATCATGATTATTTAACATGATTACTCATGGACTTTGGAAAGATGTCGCAGTAACTAAACTTGAAAAACAGTGGAAACAACTTCAACTGTGACATTTCCCTTAATACTTTTCCCGTTTGATCTCTCCTTCACCCCGGGAGGGACCAAAGTGCCATGCGCATCATTCAGAACACAAGACAAAATAAGAGTTTACCTGCAAAACGTAATGTGCAAAATAATCAGGGTTTTTTTCCACCTCGACTAAATGGTTTTTGTGATCGTTAGGAGCCGAAATTAAAATTGCGATTCGAATGTGATTAATAGCACTACTCCAACAGGCACACACACAGACACACTAAATTCACACAGCGCCTCCTAGGCAGCGTCCGGCTCCCCTCAATACGGCAGCATCTTACCGAGTTGTCCTGCAGAAGTACGAGCCAAGCATTACACAAATACCTTTCAGTGCGTTGCTTAGGGTTACATCATTAGTGTTTAAATGACCCTTCTCCCGGTCTGTCCCTCAGCTTAAAGTACAGCGTTCACATATGCCGAGCTGACGTGCCAGACGGACCCTCCGTGTGTCCGGACCCTCCGTGAGAACTCATTAAAATGTACAGTATGTAGCAGACGCTTGTATCCGAGGCGACTTACAGGGAGTACATTAGTCAACAGCTGAGCAGGTCATACCAAGTTATCGTAAGCAAGCAACGTTCTGGCACGACAACGACAGCAGCATGTCATCAGGGCTAACTTTGCTATACATTTCAGAACACACATCACAACAACAAGCCATTCAATCCTCAACAAATTACTTCCAGCAGCATATATACCAAGAAACAGTGGATCGTACATGAGCAGGAAAAGAAGACTTTCTATATTCACACACACACACAGGTTCCCACTCAAATGTCATATTCACTGACTTCTACAGACTAAAAATCTGAAATTCCATTACCTATATTGAACGGAAAGACATTATACCAGAACAATGTGGCTCTTTATTGACGACACTGACAACGTGGCACTCATTCGCGTTATTAGCGACATTGGTGACTAGTTGGGACCTTGTCCAGTACAACTGGGATGAATGTCAACTCAATTGTAAACATGCTGCAAATAGAATTCCCAGATTCCTTGACATTCCATTAACAGTGGGAAGCTTGACACACGTTTGTGCACGCACGCACGGACGCACAAATGCGTGCACACATGCACTCATAAACTTGCATGCAAACTCATACACACGCTACCACTTTTGCGCGCACACGCGCGCGCACACACACACACACACACACACACACACACACACACACACACACACACACCCGCGTGCTGGCCGTGGATGACGTTGAGCGTGCCGTCGGGGGCGCCGGCATCCTGCAGCAGCTTGGCGAGCAGCATGGTGCAGGCCGGGACCCTCTCGGAGGGCTTCATCAGGTAGGTGTTGCCGCACACCATGGCAACGGGGAACATCCACAGCGGGATCATGGCGGGGAAGTTGAACGGGGCCACGCCCGCGCACACGCCCAGGGGCAGCCGGTACGTGTGTGTGTCCATGTCCTTGGTGAGGGAGGGCAGCGTCTCGCCCAGCATCAGGGAGGTGATGCTGCAGGCATGCTCCACCACCTCTAGGGGGCAGAGCAGGGGGGAGAGGGGGTGTTAAACCCCGGCAGGTGTCCAGCCGCCGTAATTATTTTTCTGAAAGTTGTAGTAGTGATTTCATTGATTCCATGCAGTGTGCTGCCTTGTAAATCACAGCCGTTTATATTGTCTTTAGATTAACGCCTGTGTGGCACTGCTCCCTTGGCCAGCAGAGATATAAACCTCTGCACTGTTGGCAGACTGTCCACCAGCCGAAGAAGTGAAATTATTCATTGGGACTTACAATAAATAATTGGCACAAGTACAACCTTTGCCCTGCAGTGCATTTGGGGTGATAATTCACTTTCTGAATAAAAGAATAATGGGATAAGGCACAGTAGTAAGAGATTAATTACACTACAAATGAATACTTTATAGCACAGCATAATTTCAAATTCATCAGACAGATTAAAACGCTTTGATTTTGCCTGTGATGTCCAGACAGTTACACAAAAGTAAAGCACACCCTCCGGCTGATTAGAATGAACCTTCCACCCTGGGCGGGCTCTGAGGGAGTGATAAACAGGAGACGTCTCAGAAGGTTAACGCACACTATGGAAATGCAATCTCCCAATATACGTTCATTCATTCATCCACCATTTTCCTCATTTAATCCAGCAGCGCTGTTAAAACCTAATGGTGCTGCTGCTAGTCTGGCAGATGTGCCGTGGTCTACTTACGCAGTCCTCTGAAGACATCACCCTCGGCGTCCGCCAGAGTCTTGCCCTGCTCCAGAGTGATCACCTTTGCCAGCTCATTCTAAAACCGCAAAGAGAGAAAATGGTCTGAGGACTCTTAGAGATTAAAAAAAAAGAAAAGGTTATAAGTGATATTACGTTGCGTGATGCTCTACTGATTCTCCAAAACACTATCAATAAAAAATAAAAATAAACATTGTATACTCAAATATAAAGAAAATAAATAAAAATATAAAGAAATGTATAAAATAAAAAACATTTTATACTCAATTTATTTGTAAATAAATAAAAATGAATGTTTAAATAAATGTATAAAAATAAATAAAGGGACCATGTACAAAACGCATTCACCTTAAAAGAGAGGAAAGATGTTGGTTTCCAAATTTAGGTTAACCCTCCCGCTGTCCTAAGGCATTTCAGCAGACTAGCAGCAGAGGGAGCAAACCGCGGAATGTCATATG
>JAODUK010085698.1:0-38363 GCA_027564635.1 Typhlichthys eigenmanni
AATACATAAAATAATGTATAAATAAATAAATTTAAGAATAAATAAATGTATGTAAAAATAAATAAATAAATAAATGTAGAAATGCACAAATAAATAAATAAATACATGTAAAAATACAGAAATAGCCTTTTTTAATAAAAAAAATGTAATATTTTTTCAATTATTTTTATATTTAGTTAATTATTTATACTTTTATATATTTATTTATTTATTTTTTATTATGGCAGTCCTGGTCCTCCATAATCAGAATGGTGTGTGTTGTGTTGTGCTTTTGGAACTAAGAAGCCCTGATGATTGTTGCAGTTGTCAATATTTTAACATAATCTGTTTACTTACGATGAATGATGTATGGCCTATTCAGCTATTGACAATTGTACTTCATTGGATTTACCAATACAATATATAGACTCTGATATTGAGAGAGTGCCAATCCAATAACAGATACATCAGCCAATATTATTTGTAACAATGAAACACATTTAACTGTTTATAGGCTACTGCCCAATTAAACATATGTTCTGCTGGGTATATAATTTGAAGGATTTCCTCATCTACTGTACCTCCGTGTTAGACAGACCAACCTTTACAAAGATGTAACAACGTTTTTGGCCTTCTTACAGTACAAGCAGGAATGTCGCCAGGCCGAATTTTGAGGGCTGTAGCCCCCCTCCCCAAAAAATGAATTAGCCTCCCTAAATAAATCAATATATTTTGTCGGTCATTTCAACCGTTCCATCGCATCACGTCATGTAATTGGGCAAGCACTAGGACCTGGGGGAGGCTGCATGAGCGAGAGACTTTCAACATTGCATCTGACTGACTAGTAGGCGCTGCAGGTACAGTGACACGGCCAGCATTGTGTAAAGCAATAACATGCTTAAAACCAGAAGAGTTTGATGCTGGTCTCTCTACATCTTTACAACTCCAACATTCCTCGACACATGAAACATGGCAGTTTCTGCTGGTGATATTTTATTTGATACATTGTTTAAATAGAGTTATGCATATCAGAGTAGCAGCACGTTTCCAGTAAGTCAGAGTTTATAGCAATGCCGTTGTATTATCCACAATGTTCCCGTATATCTACCTTCCTGTAGGGTTGTAGACTATTTAACAAGTCAGACTAAAGTTAGATATGAAGAGAGGGGTGCCAGCAGCTCTACAGAAGCCCAATCAGGTGAGATAGTTAGATTATACCAGTTGAAACAATCATTTAAATATTATGAATGAATCATCTGATAAATCTTGCGTTATTACAGTATAAATATGAGTAATAAAAACGGGCTATGTTGAACAGTAGGAGGTACACTTTCTGCTGTCACCCACAGCATCAAATAATTTGAGGAGGAGTGCAGTAGTTCTGGAATAGGTTGAATGATTATTTCATAATGTATAAGAGGAGACCTGAGAGCAATCCAGATCACAGGGAGTCATGTGACCACAGGACACACGTTTGTGATTGTGTATATTGTTGATATTATTTGTATGGGATTGTATTAGATTAGATTAGTGTGTTTATCAGATGTATTTTTTAGTTAGATTTTTGTAGCTCACTGGATTAATTTAGGTTTGCCCCACTGTGAATGAGGCAATTTATTTAGAAAGATGTAGAATTACTTGTTATCCATTTGTTTCAATAATTGTGGCTACTTAGTACAGCCATTCTTTTTTGTTGGTGTTGGTTGGATGGGGACAGAGTGGCATTTCTATATTTTAAGGGAATGTCAATGAACATTTTCTTCATATGGTCACAATATCGCAATGTCGCAATATTTGATGGGTTGTACACCTGTTGTTAATACAATAAAGGTTAAAACCTTTCCCCCCCTGGGGGAACATGCCCCCAGACCCCCCTATAAACAGCTTAACCCCCCTATTCATGAATGTCTGGTGACGTCCCTAAGTAATGTGCATTTACCACTGTGGCTGCAAGGTTGACAATATTTAGTTCAGGGCATGTCACTGCATGATAAGAACTCACCATGAACTGAGTTACACAGTCAGCACTGTGTGTGTGTAGCTGAGGTGAGGTAAAATTGCTCTGCCTCCTCGGCAAAGCCAACTCATGAGAGTAAAGCTAAACACTGACTCCATGCACGCTCTGCTGGTCAAACTAGCCTATGTCCAGGGGTGTATCTAGGTACAGGCGAACTAGGCAGTAAAATAAAATAATATACAATATAAAAATGCTGTTTTCCCTTTTATGGGGCTGTAAGTCTTCTGTTGGAGCTGCCATACAGCTATACAGCTGCTTGTAGCAGTCTAAATAACTATTAGAATCTGGTAGATTTGACAATAGATAGCCTAAATGTCATGGTCTATGAAAAATACTCTTGTATATTTTTATTTGTGCATAGAAAGTTATATGTTAACCGCTGACATTCGGGCACTCTCTATTAACAAGCCTGCCAACCACAGGGTTCATGAAAACATTTTCAGAATATCACCATATTAATGGAGCCTACACTGTGGATCATTTAAAGGATGTGACCACACTACTTTGGAAAAGCACTGCAATTAATAGGCTCATATCATAGTTGCAATCTCGTGGACTGCAAGACTACTGTTTCCTACTGAGGGATATTCTACAAAATAAAGCAACTATCAATTGACATGGCTTTGTAGACACCATAGTCGCCTGAAGTAGAAAACGGCAATCTGTTAGTGATCCACAAATGGTTATTTTCAATACAACTTCTGCATTTGGTAAGGAAGGAATCTATATTTGAGGGAATGACAATAGTTCACTCGTGCTTTCAGAGGGAAAGGGATGTTAATTGTCTTCCCGCTATGATTTTTAACTACCAATCATCTTCACAGTCATAATAACAAGTTTTGAATAGGAGATATTTCCGAGCTTATTATCGCCTCTCTATGCCACACAGACAGCCACCCTTAAACACTTCATTAGGCAGCAGTTGTTTACACTCTCAAAAAGCTAGAGCAAACCAACAATTAGTGGGGTTTGCCATGAAGCGCTTCTTCGCATGCGAGGGATTTAGCGTGTTTTTTGTTTCAACCCATCCCATCACCCTTTCTTCTCTTAAGTCTTTGAACCCGTCTATATGGTCGATCTAACCAAGACCATTCCCATCAGAGCCTAGTCGGGTACCCTCTTCCTGTTATTCCCTTCATCTGCCGCGATGCCGCTTCCTCCCTGGGATGCTCTTGGGGTATTGAGATGGCATCATTAGAGGACCCCCTTCCCTGACCAGCCAGTCTATCGATGGCCACACATCATTCAACAACATCTAACATTATTTTATCGTTGGACTGACGCAAGATGTTTCTTCAATACTCATACATTGATGGGCAGTTATTTCTTCTGTATAACACATTTTAGTTATGCTATTTAATGAATTTAGGCATCTGTTTGATGTCTAGTGTGGAATAAGTGGGGAAAAAAGGGAGAAAAAAAAACAATGGTACTTAAAAGGTCTTAAAGTGCTGTTAAAAGTTAAACAATATTAATAGGCGATTTATGTTTGATATAGACTAAGACAGACTATCCCAATAACTCCATAAATAAAAGGAGAATTTTCAAAAATATTAATAAAACCTTATTTTCACTAATAGAGTACCATCTGTGTTAGGGCTGTGTAGTCAGCAGCCAACAATTAACATTACATTACAATTTATATTGCTTTCCCTGGAATCATCAAGTGCTCTTTCAGGTCTACAACTTCCCAAAGAAGTGGAAAAGTACAGTGAGGTGTGAGACAGGCAACATTACGTTCAAACTCTGATGACTGGAAATGTGTACATGTGCGAGCACAGGACAGAGCCTGTTGCAGCCTGCTGCAGTGGCCTAAATACACCAGAAAGAATACATAGCAGTAACATTTGGACTCCAGGAAAACATATTCAGTGATGCCATTAATGAACAAGCCTATATTATGTAACATTCTATTGCTGCATGAATTCAATTACAGGATATCCTCACTTGAAGAACACAGGCAGAGCAAGGCCGAATAAAGTGTTTTCGACCTTGATGTCAATGGCTTATTATCAATTGGTGCTGCCAATGACCAATTTTGTCATATGACTGAATATAAAATACCTTAATTGATAATCATCAAGCCAACATGTACTTATTCTGGCCAAAAAGCACATAATCGCAATCCTTCATGCAGCATATTTAGGCTAAGTTGGTCCTAATCACAAATATAGTTTTGCCTTGGTTTCATTCTTTTTTTTATTTTTTCCGAACACTGGCTTGCGCTGCCCGAAGACAACCAAATCATACTTTGGCAAGAAAACGAGACCGGTAAAAGAAAGAGTGGGTTTTAAAACCCACCCTGTTTGGCAGGGTCAAAAGTTTGGCATCTTCATACAAGGAGACAGCCGAAAAACTAAAAACAATCTCCGTTACAATCTAAAAAAGATGCCAGTCAGTCTTCCATCCAGACCGCATTCTTACTTAAAAGAAATTAACATTTCACTTTAAATTCTCATGATGTGGCATGGTGTCAAGATTGCTGGAGAAGTAGGCTAATTTCCCTTACCTATACCAACTGATGAAACAGGGGCAAAGGCTCCAAGTCGTCAATGACTTGTTTAATAATAATGAAGCTCAGTAGAATCTCTGATAACACCATTTCCTTCTTAGCAACAATGTGTATGAATTCCATTATTTTGAAGTTCACCTTTTCCTTAACTTACCCCCCAAACACAATTACTGTATCATTGTGAGACAACAGACAGCTTTTTAAAAAGGTTTACAGGATGGTAAGATACATAAACGTCTGTAATTCATAAATGCAAATAGTTTTTATCATAATCAAGTAGCTCCATTACCAACCAGAATCGCACAAACTAAAGATCAAATTCCACCTCACATAACTTTCAATGAGGACCATAAACTGTATGTCAGTGCTGTCATACAGGCCACATCAGGTCTGGCCTTTAAAAAACACAAACCGTGTGTCACGCAGTCATGGACAAACAAGAACCAAAGATAAAGAAAGGCACTGTTCTTCTTTAAGTACTAACGAGTGAGAGTACAGGAATATCTCTACTGCACTGGTTTAACACTTAATTGTGTGTCGACTAGACTTTATAGAATTGGATTTTAGGATTTGTTCAGGTGACATTTCAACTAATACGAAAACACTAAAGACTATCTTTAGCAACAAATACACATGCAAATAAAATGTTAACTATAAGGACACCTTTCCACGTGGCAATCAATGTGTAACTTGTAACTTGAACAGAAAGAGGTGGCAAGGAACAAAAAGTCTCACAAATGCTTATACCTGCCTACAGAAATTAAAAGGTGTCTTTTGCCAAAAGTCGTTTCACCACAGGACTTCCAAATGAACACTGACCCAGATTTTAGAGTAATATTCTGCTACGCCTCCTCCTCTATTGTGCTGCTGTGAAGAAAAATAGCTCTAAACATGAGCCAGGCATTACTCATAACACACTGTCTAATAGAAAGTCAATTAGCCCACATGACATGTGAAAGAATAGTTGAGTGGCAGCGAGTGCCCCAGGTCAAGTTAGCCGATTTAAACCTCTCCTTACGTCCTTCTTGTCAGACACCCCCTCCTCCCCCTCCGCCCACGTCTCCAGCTGTTGAGGCAGGGAGCGGCCCGTAGCCAAGGCGACACACGCACGCACACACACACAAACATGCCTGTCTGGTCCTGCCCCACAAAAGGCAGAGATAAGAAGGGAGGGAGAGCTGAGAAACAAATCAGAGGCAGAGAGAGAGAGATAAAGAGGGAGGGAGAGCTGAGAAACAAATCAGAGGCAGAGAGAGAGAGAGAGAGAGAGAGAGAGAGAAAAGAAAGAAAGAGATCGTGAGCAGGCTCAGGCAAGCTCCAAGCCCAAACCAACAACATCTAAAGTGACACGCACCAACCCACATGACTCCCAGCTCTGAAGTAGCACTGGATTAGCCCCCTATCCCCCCCACCCCTTCTTTCCCTATAGCCGCCTGAAGGCCACTCTAAACCACCTCTCAAACACATAAGCGCACAGCAAAGGCTTCAAATACTCACCAAGCCCCCTTGGAAGAGCATATATCAGGTCGTCTGAGCCTCACATCAGCCTTTGAACGTTGTGTAACGTGGCGATGATCGCACGCCTGCGTGACACCTGGCGTGACGACTTACGGCTCGGTGAGCGGCAGCGCACCTGTATTTGTGTATTCCTGAAGCGTTCAAGTCAAGACTGGGAGAGTCCAAGGGTGGACCGACCAGAAGACAGAGTGCGGTCTTATAGCACCAAACCTTGTAACGCAAGAGGAGGGACGGCAGATGAGCAGCAGAGTCTCTGTGTGTTTGTGTCTGTTCTGCGTCTCTGTGCCGAACCATCAGCGCATCAAAGGGACTGCACTTAAATAAAATACATCTGAAAATCTAAGTGAATTATTGCAGTTTAATGTTTTTGTTTTGTTAAAGCAAAAATGTCCTTTATGACATGTACATCTCATTTTTGGAAGAGTTTGCAATCGCATGTTTGTGAGGCTGTTGCATGTCAAAAGGCATATTTACGTTCACATGATATCTGGTCGGTGCCTCACAACAGCCTTAACGGCAGGGGCAGTAAGTACAAAGACACTAGGCTTTAGGTCAGGACTGGCGTGACATTGCCCCCTGCTGTTAAAACCCTGTCATAGATGATACATCTGTGTCAAACCTGTCATAGATGATACATTTCTGCATGGAAGAGATAACAAGGTGATGTAAAAGCACAGTAGAGAAAAGAGAAAATTCAGAGCATGGAAATACAAGCGGCGCAGAATGCTTCCCATTATTGTGCTCATCATACTCTCTTACAGTACATCAGCTCGTCTCCCTGCTCTTGCCCACACCAAGGAGCGAACACATTTTCCTCATGCTTTTCTTCTTACATAACATCAGCCGTGACCCGAGCCAGGAGACAGATGGTGCTGTACACGCTTTGTCCCAAACCCCCCCGACGCACACACAGTTCTACAGCAGGCCACACACACACACACACACACACAAGAACTCACAAGTGAACAAGCATGAGCAAAACACTGTCAATGAACGGACTCTCTCTTCACAGTGCAGCAGCTCTGCAAACAAATGTCACAAAACAAGAGGAGACGGTTTTATATATGGGTGGGGGGGGGGGGTCTAGTGAATTTATATGCCCAAAGTTCTGGCAGCGAGCCATGCTGCTCAATAACCTGCGGGGACAGAGTGGGTTAAGGTCGCTAGCTCACTCCTCTTCGCACAACTTCATTATTCTGGGTTGCTATGGAGACAAAACTATATTTAACAGTCTCTTCACTCTCCTGGTGTCGCATGGGTTCTCAGGCTTCTCTACCAGATTTCCTTCTGGTGGAAGTGGGACTGGTTGGGGTTAGGAAAGGTGGGCAACACTTGTGCGCCCCAGTGGAAAATCCCGCTCACGCCTATACAGCGGCGTAGCAAACTACCAACCAGATGCCGTGCCCATCTCCCTTGGTGCCCTGGCTGGGTGCCAGTGTTCGGACACCAGCGCCTTCAAAGGGACCATATTTCACAGGCTTGTGGCCAGACAGAGGACGACTGCGGCCCTTTTGAAACACCTACATGAACAGCAGGAGTTTCTCGTGGGCTGCGGTCAGAAGCCCAAACAGACTTCGGTCATAGCATAGGGAATGGGAGGTGGTTATATGCTCTTATCGTGTCGTAAAAGGGGTCCTACGGGCACATTCAGATGTACCTTAGAGGCGCGACGGCGCTCTGGACACGCTGGGTGCTGGCACAACACCCAGTCTTCCTGGACGGGCTTGTCATCTGGAGGAGAGGAGAGAAGGAGAACATGTTGGAGGTCCAATGTGAAAAAACTAAATAACCCAGACACATGAAAAACTTAGTAAAGCTGTCAAAACATATTGTAAAGCCATCAGGACGGAACGGGATTTTACTATAGAGAGGGAGAGAGAGGTGGAGGGAGAGAGAGAGAGTGCAAGAGAGAGAAGATAATGAGAGAGAGATTTAGAGAGAGAGAGAGAGATTGAGAGGGAAAGAGAGAGAGAAAGTAACCTAACAATCTCACAAAATGAAGAAGAAAGAAATTAAATTAAAAGAAAGGGTTTGCACAGGCTGGACAGAAGTGAGAGAATATCTGCTGTGTTCTGGCAAAAGGAGAGTGGGGAAACATCTGAAGAGAAGCACCAATGTGCACGTTCTGTTCTGTTCTACAGAACTGCACTCAAAATCACTGCCCATACACTTGCTGAGCTCAGAACTAGAATAACAAATCACAACTGTCAAAGACAGCTTCCAAGTGTACTTGACTGCTTAGCCTGGACTGCATTAAAAAGTATGATAAAAGACGTTTACCTATAACCGTACACTCACGAGAAGGCTGACAGCGGCAATATTTATCTGTCCCCTAATGACAAAAACAGAAACCCCACGCTGAATAGGAGAACGTACAATGTGGGGGCAGGGAGTATATAGCAGACACTCAGAAATCTTTTAAGGAAACTTGGATGAGGTAGCCTGTAAAACCATCTCTCTCGCTCTCGGACGGAGCCATCAATTACAAATATTACACTATTATGGCTACTGGTAAACTGAACAAAACGAAAGGCCAATCACACATTGAGAATGGAGGCGCCATATCCATGCAACATCGTCTGCAATTGTTGTGCTAGCCTTCAGACACAAGCGGCCTTGAGTCAGCCTCTTGGCTACAGAAACACACAGGGTCAAGGGTGCTCATGGGGAAGAGGGAAACACTTCCCTATTGGGAGCTGTTGCTTTGTCCCAACTGGCCCTGGTCAAGGAATCTGTTAAATGGAGGAAAAGGTACTTGAAAACACCCGATCACAATCACAACATGGGTTTGTCACTTTCCAGTCCACTGAATGCAAGCATTGGCCATGAAAGCCTTCTCTGGTTTATAAAGTACAGTTCAGTTTTCACTTGCGTTTGTGTCAAGGAGTTGGATCCACATTGGTTTTTAACCTCTGCACCTCGTTAGAAACTAATTCTTCACTTTCTGCTGCATTGTTACCGTCTGATATTTATAAGTGGTAAATTGGCACTTCCTAAAGGCAAAATGTCTCATGGGTGATGTCAACAAGTGGGGGATAGCACATGGATAAACATAAATTATTATCAATCCCCTCTGCTGTTTGACATAAACACATTGTTCCCATGTCTATCACTTCATGTAATTCTCCTGTGAAAGTTGCACACAACAACAGATAATAAAACCACAACTGTAAAACGAAAAGGTTTCCATCAATGGGCTCATTGTAATGCACTCAAGCTGCGATAAATGGCAGCAAAACTGAATTTTTGTTTAACACGGGAAGGTTTTGCGAATGTCACTTTTAAACGGGGTAGTTTGTTGTTGCTCTGACAGTGGGGCAGACAGGAAGGCTGGGACCCCCCACCTCACCTCCGTGTTCTCCTGGCCCCCCTGGCCCAGTGGAGCTGGGAGCAGGCCGAGACGCGCTCTCACTGTAGCCTCTGGCTGACAGCTCCCTCTGGGTTTACAAGCAGCAGGCAGCGGAGGGAGCCTCCAGCTTTTATGGAGACGTTCCCAAAGAGGCAGAACGTTCCTCACCACAGTAAGGTTTAGCTGGTCTTCAAATAGACCCGTGTTTCTTTTTTTTTGTTTTTACTCTTTGAGCCACGACTCCCAGAAAGAAGTGATTCATAGCAACAACTTATTTTTTATTACAAAACATAAAATATATTTTAAAAGCCATAGTCATTCTGGAGAGAGCTTGTTTGAACTCCAAAACAAAAGCACTGCTCCCTTCAATGCCATAGAGTGTACTCTCAGAAGCTCCGCCTCCAATATTGGATACACATTGCCAAGGCAAGGGTATTGTTGTGTGGTGTGGTGTGCACCACTTTGTGTGTTCCTACTTACGGAGACAAATCTGTGTAGAAACACCAGATACTTTTTTCAGCTGGCACAGAGAACAGGCAGCTAGGGGACCGACGGGAAGTTTATTCGCTGAATTTAACAAAAAGTGTATTAGCCTACAATCGTTGACTATAACTTTAATATATAAAGAAGATGAACGTCTACTATAAGATAAGATAAGATAGATAGATAGATAGATAGATAGATAGGTAGATAGATAGATAGATAGATAGACGTTCATCTTACTAAACATACAGTATATCAATATCTCACTAAAAAGTGAGATATTGCTAATATTGACTGAGAGGCTACTGAGATAGAAGCATGCTATACTATACTGCACACCTCCACATGAAGTAACAGACATACTGTAAAAGCTGTGGTTGTGAGAGACATGCTGCTTTTAGGAGCTCCCTATATGACCAGACTGTACTCTTTCTCCGCTGCACGCACTAACCTTTACCGCAGGAAAACACTTAACAAACCACCTTTGACTTTTTAAATATAGACTTGCCCTTAACGTAATATAAACTGCCTGTATCACAGAGGCACACCATCTGTGGCTTTCTGTTTTTGTTGTGCCCTCTAGCCACTCCCAACCTCTCTCCCATTTTCCGTGGTTATCAGTTCCTCCTTCGACTAATTAACCATCCTGTTTTATTCGGCAACGTATTCGCGTTACTGCTGAACTCGTATCTCCTTTCCCACATCTCTCTATGGCTGACCCGCTCTCCCTTTCTCTGATGAGCAGGAACTCCTGAACTCAGCAGTGCTGATAAAGCCAAAAACAAACCAACACACACACACACACACACACGTGACATGAGGCAATAAGCTGCAAACACTAAGGAAAGAGTAGAACAGTCCTCCATCTAAACAGCGGGTTTACTACAAACAGATGCTGTGTCATGGTGCATTGAAGCGGCCATTGAAGCGGCCATTGGAGTGCCACGTCACTGCAGCACGTTTGTTTGTCTCGCCATCGCTATAGATTCGGTGAGCTTGTGAAAGATTACCTTCATACTAATGTGTCTGTTAAAATGCATCCATCTGGGGAGCCGTCCACTGAAACTGTTTACAAAAAGGGCAGGCACTTTAGGCATAAATACTTGGCATGTGATTGGACGAATCTGTGACCCAGCCAAGTCTGTTGTGCACTCTTGCAGTAGAAACGTCGGGAGAAGAGTGAAACCCTATTTTCCATCGAGAAAATCCTTAGTCTTCTAATAAATGCGAATAAAACTGATGATATATCATCTACGCTAACCTCTGTAGGACCCGCCATTGTTGTTATCGACTTGAGTTGTTTTCAAGTCACCTTTGTCATACCTAAACTACATCCGTAACTATACTGACACTGACTGGCCACACATTTGGTTCATCAGCCTTAAATACAACCATTTCCAAGCTCTCCAGACTGAATGACTGAAGTCAAACTGAAGCTCGCAAGATCAGGGTGGTCTTGCAAGGCTACCTTCATACCCTCATAAAACCATAATTGACACTTGTTGCCAACATGTGTCAATCAAATCATTAGAAAGTGATTGGAATACCTTTATGCAATCAGACCAACAGACGTTTGAACGGTTACAACACCTATGGGGTGGATTTTCCAAACAAAGGTACACTACCTAGAAACTATCCATCTGGATGCTAATTAGCATTGGTTATGAAACCCAAATGGATTTGAAAACATTGTCCAGACTGACAAAGCAAAGCAAATCATAGAGGTTACACATTTAGTAGCCTCGTGAGACCATCCTGAACTCGCAAGCTTCAGTTTAATTTCGGCGCGAGAAAGAAGTCCTTGCGACTGAATCAAAGTAGCAATCTGACCAATCAGCCTCATATAGCTACGGGCGTGGTTTATGTGCGCCGACAGCGAAAAGCGACTTGAAAACAACATATCCAATAAGCTTCCAAGTATGTTTTGAAAGCGTTTGTCCTTTTCAAACAGTTTCGATGGATGGCTTCCCCCTACCAATTAGGGATGGCATGATCCAGTTAAATTAATCTAAGTTTTAAGTTAAGTTGCAAAGTAAATGACAGCAAATCTCTATTTTAGGACTTGATGCGTTTTAGAAACCTGCTGCTGATAGTGTGGCCTGGGTAGGTTAGACATGGCTGATGCTTGACAGTAGACCTACGCGTGTAAATTTAAGTCAGTATCGGACCGATCTCCAATCCCAGTATCGTATCGGTGCTATCCCTACCAATACATCTTGCGTGTCAGGGAATGTGCTCAATAAGTGAGCATTCCATCAGCATGCACTCAGCATTATTCAAAGCTTTTACCCATCTATCAAAAGTTTGAAAATTTAGTGCAACCCCCCACGAGCATATTACAACCCCTTGGGGGATTGGGGTGTGGGGGGGGGGGGGTCAACCCCTGGCTACATCACAAATCTG
Organism: Typhlichthys eigenmanni; assembly: GCA_027564635.1. Classification (NCBI taxonomy): domain Eukaryota; kingdom Metazoa; phylum Chordata; class Actinopteri; order Percopsiformes; family Amblyopsidae; genus Typhlichthys; species Typhlichthys eigenmanni. The sequence goes on from JAODUK010085698.1 coordinate 12,262, forward strand.
ACACAGTTGGCTACAGGAAACTCAAATCAATGACACGAATACAACTCAAAGATCGGCGCAGACTTCATGACATTCCTTGAGTTACTCACTAGCCTCATCCCGTGTTGCTGAAAGATGTTCCCCCATCACCTCTCTCATTAGACACACCCTCTTGTGCCCTTCCATGTTTAGGCGGGTCCAGACCGAGGTAAGCATCTACCTAGAAATGTAGGCCTTTGACGTGCCGGTACCAAGAATGCTAGAAGAATGCTTACGCCCCCCCCTTCACTTATGGTGAGGTCTCACCAGGGCACACAGTGGGTGGGTAGACCTTAAAATCTTATTTTCTCAGGTTGGGAGTCCTTGCTTCACCTTTCCATAAGGTCTACCACCGCCTCTCTTCCACTGGGGAGAAGTGCGGAACAACACATCACCTTGTGGCCAAGAGAAGCTTACGCAATGCCTCCAGGAAGACAAAAGACAGCAGGCAGACAGGCCGGCCGGGCACACACAGCAAGGCGTACGGCTGGGAACACTGGAAGAGAGATGGACCTTTCAGCACAAGTAAAGACAAGGAGTGACAGAAGAGGAGCGACAGGGCCAGACGGTAGCAGTAAACAGGCTGTTTCTAGACAGCCAGAGACATGAAGGTGTGCAGACAGGCCGGCAGTTGGGCCTGACGCTCTGCAGTGTGTCAGCAGAGCCTGCCGAGTCCTGTGTGAAACCTTCGACGTCTCTTTTCCTCCTTCTTGGATAAGGCACACTGTTTAAGTTCAATCCTCTACATAAGGGTTCTCAAGCCAATTAGAAATGGACCACTTTACTGTATCTTGCGTTGAAGGGGACTTTTTGGGATTTAAAACAAATACTGTACATTATTCTTTTTAACTGTATACATTCTAGGTCTGTACTATTTATTTATTAATGAGAAAATGCTTTTAAAAAGCTGCATGACCTGACTTCCTGTTTATGACCTGGTCTGTTTAATTACTAGCAATACTTGACATTTTGAGAGAGGCATATATTAATATCAAGGGCCACATCTGGCCTCTTGCTCTGCATGGTAATCATGTCTGCTAAATAACAACATGTGTATGTTCACTCAGATAGTGAAGCGACCCTTTATTATTGATGAGCCATTGTATTCCTCTGGCAGCTGAATAGGTCCAAGCCTGGGGGACAAACAGACTTCATTCATGTCTCAAACCAATAAATGCTTGCTATATGCAGCATGTTTCTGAGACAGTGAGGGCTAGTAAGAGCCCTCCCGTTTATATAGTTTTATCCTCACACTCCCACCTACTCAGTTTCTCTCTCTCTCTCGCATTTATGGAAACCCATGTCAAAAAAGTTAAAATTCACCGCAAGAGGAAACTGACATGGACCATCCTGTGTCATTGAAGCGGTGCCACTAGTAATAGCTGTCAATCAAATCATTAACAGACGATTAGACCACCTTCAGCGAATCAGAACAACGAATGTGACAGTTGTTTCTATAAACACAGGTGCAAGCAAACAATTTGACCACCGTAAACCAAATCAGAACAAGAACCGCCCAGAGTTGATTTTCCTAAACTGAGGTGATTAAAGGCGGCAACACAACTTTGCGTGCGTTTTTTTATGGCATGAATGTGCCAGCATACAATAAATGGCCATTCAGGTTTATTAATACCATTAACACAAATTTTAGAACCTTTTAGCACTATATTTGTTTAAATGGTAGGCAAAAAAAAAAAAGAATTTTCTTCAGTTCCTGGAACCTAAGGTTAAAATAAATGCTAGTCGGTACATGTCATTTTTTGTTGTATTTTGTATCAATGTTAGCCGGTCCTTGCAGTATGTCATGGCAATTCTAATTTGTTAACTGGTTAAAATATCCAAAGTGGGATCAGTTGAAATGGTGAACCCATTTACTGTTCAATGATGGGGTCCGAAGTTCTGTTAGGCTAACTACAGGTGCTAAGGATGTGGGACTGGAAGAGGGCAAGGGGTGCGGGTTTCTGATTACAGAGTAGGGATCTTTCTTTTTGTGTAGAGGTTAGTGAGTCATAAAACGGACAGTGACATTGGCTGTGTCTACAAAGACGTAAGCTGGTGGAAGAAGAATCTTAAAGGTTTTGCTTTGGGTACATATTTGAGGAACAGAGTGGAGTTCTTAGTCTGGGTGTTCTGGCAGGAGTTAGGATCTTTGGTCTTAAAGACAGTCAGAAATGTTAAAAGATGAAAGGCAGGCTGTTCTCTCTGTGGCATTCCTTCTCTCATTCTGTACCTTTCTGCCAACTCTGCCTTTGTGGGCAGCATCCCGGTTAAGCTGACCAGAAACCGGACGGAGCTCCAAGGGGCCTGCTGGCAGACGTGACGGGATAAAGAGCATTCCTCAGCCAGCCTAGTGTCATCACTTGCCTTTCACTAATGGCATTAACATGGGGCTGCCTAGTAGAGAGCACATGTGCCCCTGTGCTACTTCACAAAAAAAAAAAACCTTGGAGGAGACATAATGATTTCAACTGAGCTATGTACTTCTTCTGTGGTAAATATTTCATCTATGGAGCTCTTCTTGTCTGCTCTTTCCCCCCCTCTTCTCACTTATGTGAGGTGTTCTCCATGCCAGGTCATAGAGTGCTTTCCATGGAAGAACAGAGCAATGGAAAAAGGCCCTTTCCATGATGGTGTTGAAATGCTTAGGTCAGAATCACTTATGTATGTGAACTACAGCTTCTGCTTGCCATAGTTTCATATAACAAGGTGAAGCAATGTCTTATACATTTTTAATACTAAATATAGCATTGCCATTCTCATTCAATTAATTGCTATACAGTTCTTGATAATCACATTTCTGGAACGAAGAGGTTCAGATTTCACTTGCAATTATAGTGAATATCATTCAACTGTTGGTATGCATGGATACTTTCCAAACATCTTGATTGCCAAAACTTAATGGAACTGCCTTCTCAAAAGGAACAAGAAAACTGTATAATTTGAAAATTGAGTATCACGTCTGTTTGCATAAAATGTACACAGAAATCAAGGGCCTGATGCTAACTTGCCACGCCCTGCCCCACATAAATAGTCACATTTTGTGCAAGTTTTGCAACACACATAAATATACATTGGGACTAAGATAAGGCACACGATTACATAGTTTTATGCTAGTAGTTGTGAATTTGTAAATTCTGGAATAGCATATTGTAGGTATGGTATGTCTTGGAAGAATTGCATTAGCTCCAGTCAAAATTTTGCCTAAAATGTCATAAATGGTAGATTTGATTAATAAGTCAAATCTCTGAATTATAATGAAAGTTTTGGATTGGGTCATTTCCATTCATAATTCCATGCTAATTCATCACATCTTACCACACATGTAGATGATGTCCACAGAGGAGGACCAGGAGTAGCGCTCCATTCCTACTTCTGTCACATGGGACGGTAGAGATTCCAACTCATATGCACCTCGCTTCTTCCAGTATAAAAACATGTTGTACTCCTCAGCTATTTATAGCTAAATGCTACAAATGTCCGCCACACTTCAAATAATTTCTGTAAAATGTCATCTAGACCGAAATCTAAACTGCACTGATCACCTTAACTTGGCCAAATATACAATCGCATATTGTCCAGGCAACTTCAATAAACCCTTCTCAGCCATCTTTATAAAAAATAAAATTTAAACTTCAAGCTCAATGTCAACTGCCAAAACTCCACCTGTACAATTACCTCATCCAGCTAAGCCATCAAACACTTTCTTTGAACCTTCTTTCCAACTTTAGATTCTTATACAAGGCCAGATGAAGAGCACAAAACAGCTCTCTTATGTACACTTTAATTACTTATTTTAAAATATCACATTATCGATTTCAAACCTGGAATATTTTGTCATGAACACAGTCATGAAATGTTAAATATTCTAACACAGATCACAGATGGTCTTTATCTAAGGTTATTTCTTTCAACTAATAATCTGGTCTAAATAAATCTGTCTGGAAAAAAAACTGCTGAAGTTCTTTCACTTTCAGTACATTATATAGGCGCCTGTGTTCATCCACAGCAACTCGCTAAACGCTTCATAAAAACTTCTAGATCATCTATCAGTAAAACATCCTGAGAAAAAAAAAGCAATACATTGAAGTATTGCCCATAGGCAACAGTATAGGTTCTATTCGTAATATCTCAATCCCGTCAGAAGATTCTACCAACGTATTTCCACAAACAAGTAAAATTTCCATAGCCATATCTTTTGCTGTGCCTCAACTTCATCCAAGGTTTTAAAACTCTGTAAAACTTTTGTGTGAGACAAGCAGCTAATGTAATAGTCTGTGTAGGATCTCTGGACGAGAGGGGGGTTTTCAACCCACTCCATCGGACAAGTGTAGTATTCATACTGAGGTAAGTTGCATGCTGGGACCGGCAATCTGGGCCAATGGCTTTTGGACTGGCTGACACAAAGATCTCTTTTAAACCTCCTCCTACATCCAGAGTGGACTTTCTTTATGTTTTGCGCAAACTGTAAAAGGCTGACATTTCCCTGCATTAATTAGAACCCTCGCCCTTTATGTCTTCTGAAAGATTTAGTACTTTAAATGAATGCCCCATGTTTGTGATGACTGCACTCAGTTATTTCTGTGGAGGTATACTGATGCACGAGGAAACAAGTGTTCTTCTTATGAGCCAAGGAACGAAGGCAGTCCCAGATGCAGAATTGAGACAACAGTGTCTACACAGATCATTTCTAAATAATAATAATAATAATAAACGGTTAGAAGGGTTAAAGCCACATGCAGTTAACCATCTCAGTCAAGGCATAATATTTTGGCAGGTTGATGCACTGCTATTATGCATCTAAAATGGGAAAAGAAATACTGTGAGAGCGCAATCTTCCGACCGGGGGAAGGGAGGCACGTTGTTACACACACATCGACCCAAATGTCCAATTTTGGGATAAGAAATTAGAGGGTAGAAGGGGAGCCGGTTTTGTTGCTCAGCTCTGGGATCTGCAGACATATGGTAATAATTTGAACCAGCTTTGAGCATGAGGCTTCCTTTTTAATGAAAAGAGCAGTCATGCAGCATGAGAACTAGGCTGCAGATACAAGGGCCAATGTCCACCTACTGTAGAAAACAAAGACAGAACCGAATGAGGCCTCTTCCTTCATTGTGTTTCAATACAAATGATTTTTCATAAAACACAGCTGTTACAGTCTCCTGGACATACTGTAAAAGAGCACAATATTGTATTCCAGTGGTACATTTATAAATGTTGTTTTCATTTGTATAAATATAATTAAATATTTAGATTAAGAAAATGCTGTAGTTTAGAGAGACATTTTGTTGAGTAATTAATAACATACAATAGTTTTTAGAGAGAAGAATCCTGGCAGCTGTTTACTCTTGTGAGTAGCCTTTTCAGGGATTATTTAAGTCCAGTCATCCATTATACGTCCAGTTGGATTCTGATCAGCATCAACAGATGCAAGGATGAGCCAAAGGATCTCGCAAACTGCACTCATACTCGTCATTTTGAGCATTGTATGGATTATATAAAAGACAGAAGGGAAACAATGTTCCCTTCTTGTAGCAACTCAAGTTTTATTAGTACAATGTAAAGGTATAGTGAGTTTTTGCAAGACAATTGCAATACGCATTTCCCCATCTTAAGTGTGCGATCTGTGCACGTTGAAAAAATTATCCGATACTTCTACACAGGCCTGGCTACGTAAATAGCAACATAAACAAAGTGGTGAACACCGCTAACATCAACAAAGCCGTAGTACTATACGCTTTGCGTCACAATGCCTTCCGATGTGTGGGCCGGCGCTGTTTTAAGTATTGTGATTAAGATTACAGGAAGGAAAAATAGTTAATGCACTACTGAGGCATGGAAACAAAGTAAGCATTTTCTTCCGAAGAAATGTTACAACATATTGACTTCTATTGAAGTATTCCTCTTAAATCAATGAGGAAACAGAGCAGTGACAGGCCAGCTCCCATTAGGACTAACCGGAATGCATTGGCACCTCAGTAGTATCACACTCAGATGCATTAATGGGGTGTTGAGAAATTAGTGCTTGACCATGTGCGGGCATGACACCACTGCAAATGAGAATATATGTATGAGTGTGTGTAGAATGGAGGACGAAGGAAGAGTGTATGAGCTGAAGTGTTGACAGAGACAGTGCAGCTGAAGGCTTGTGCCTGCCCGTGTGGAGGTTTGGGGTTATATTTAGCATGGTGGCACAAGATGAGGTTTAACCCTTAGCTACAGTAGTTTCGCAGAGCCAGCCTTTACTTACATACAGTCTGGGACACAGCGCTGGCTAACTGCGTCAAGAGCCCTCTACTTGACAGGAGAGGTATTTTGATTGACATACAACTGCGACAAACTACGTAACTCAATTACAAAGTTGGGCGTTAAACTTATACATAGGAATTAGTTGAAAGACAAGTACAATACCAACATGACTCAGGTTTTCAGGTATTGTTTTGTTATAAGTAGGCTACTGTTAGTGCTTAAAATAAATGAGTAAATAAAGTAGGCCTAGGCTACTGCACTAACAACGCATCAGTATTACAGATACAGACATGTGAGTGACAATGCTAACAGCCAATGAAAATCTACTTCTCAATTTCAGAAAGTGTTGTCGAGCTTACAGGCCAAGGGTTTATGTATCAGACGTTCAGCACAGAGTGCCAATGGGCTTCGCTAACAAACTCAAGACTTGTAAATAAAAAAGACAAGAAGTGACTAAATGTCATATGCCACAAACAAAAACCATTACTAGAGAACGCCATCTGAACATTCGTTAGCGTTGTCCTTAAAGATAAGGGTGCATAGGAACATCTGCAACAAGTAAATTACTATCAGATGTGTCATTTTAAGGTCCATCTCTAACCCGGCAGGGTGAACAACAAGCAATGCTTCAGCTTGTCAATATGAATAATCCCATAATTGAAACGATGTGGTTGTAATTGCAGTGGGGGCAGCCCTGCAGAAGCCCTACCAATAACAGACTCAACAGAAATCAAAATACTTATTCTATGAAAGTACAGTCATTACAACATGGAAAGCTGTAATATTCACAAACAGTCATTTAGCAATGGTGGGGGTTGTACATGTGGAAGGGCACAGCCAGAGCCTTCAAACGATAAAGAAGGTGTGTGACCCTTAAATGACTCACTACACTCTGGAGTGGGACACCACTGGCCCCTTGACAACATGGCCCTTTCTGAAGTACTACAGACACTATTCATGAGGGCTTTCAATTGGTTTCATGCATTTATTTAGATGGTGTATCTCAGCATTCGATTTGAGCTACCAACAACTACAAGCACAACCCACAATAGATACAAACGTGATCTGAACAAGTAACTAACATGCAAAGCAGATATTGTGTCTAAGGATTCAGCACCACTGAATATTGATGGGTATACATAATCGCCTTTAGTGAAAAGGCCTGCAATTTGCAATGAGTGAAGGATGATGGGAAGGGGTGTGTGTGTGTGTGGGGGGGGGGGGGGGGGCTCCATTCAGTAGTGCATGTACGTTTTGGACAATACAGTAGCTGCAACCAAATTTAATTTCTACCAAACAATGTTAGTGTTGCGATGTTAGTAAACACATGTGACTTGTACATTATCTTAATACATACACACACCATTAGCTCACGTACCTCACTACTTACAGGAACGTTGCTGTCCCACTATTCATTGCACATTGTCGTTTCCATGGCAACACATTGATCAGTTGGCAGCAGCACATTCAAAATGCATTTTTAATAAATCTCACATTAGAATGTATAACGCTTCAATTTGACGACACAACTAAAAATATATCTTCCCCGTAAAAAAATAAAAAATAAAGTTATGTTCTCTATGTAGAGCTATTGTGCCAAGTGCCAAGTCCTCCTAGCTGGCTAAAGGCTGAAGGCTAACTGTATTAATACAAACTTTTGTCAGTATTCATGTAGTGGTCATTGTAACTGGCAATCTGTCATATTTCGTTACCACTGAGCCATGAGTATGTGGAAATGTTGCCTACGTGCAATGCTTTATAAGGACTTATATTTAATGGCAATTCTTTTATTTTAGAATTTAACATGTATAATTGAGGCAGTACAAGTAAGCAGGTAGAAGTGAGGAAAAACAGAACAAAATTGACCAGAGTGCCATTTGGAAAAACACAGCAGCATTAAAGGGACATATGTGAAAAGGAACCATACAAGGAGGATGTTTCAACTGTAACAACCAATGACCCAGGCCTGAACCCCCTTCCAATAGTCAAAACCACACACACACACTACACCATGTAGGCTAAAGACTAACACATTATTTTATCAAGTATCAGTCCCTTCCTACTGGCTAACAATGTCAGCATATGATTAGCACTTTAACACTACACCAAAGAGCAGTTTTTCAAGCTTGCATTTTTTATTGTGGTGGACAGGCACCAGACCAAACATATGGTCCTAGATTCTGGACCAGTGTTCAAGACAGGCTTAAAACGGATAGCCTCAACACTGAGGGGTTCCAGACTCAATCAATTAGGCTGCTCAACTTTAACACCAGGCTTACTTCACTCAACTGTATTTAACCATTGGCTGCCCTGCCCATATTATAAACTGACAGCATAGTGCACATTCAAAGACTATAGGTCTTAATATAGGCCTATGTCTTGGGTGCATGGTTTGCTTCTAAAGTCTAGGAGTTACAGGTAAATCAATGTACAGTTTTGAACACTGCTTCATTTTGTGGTAAAGGTGTTACATTTTACATCACAGGCTTATCGCCTATACATCACAGGCAGGAATATGATATGTTTCACAGGCAGGAAGATCTTCGTTAGGGAACGTTTTAAGCACACGGTCCTATATTGTCCTTTATGGATAAAACGTCTGATTTAAGACTCTAACTGAGATTCCCCAGGTTAGCCTATTGGACAGATGCTCATTAACATGAGGATTAGGGGGCTTTGAAGGTTTAGGAGTATATTTAGTCAATAAATATGTGTAATTGTGTGCTCATTGTCCAAGGATCCATATCACGCAGTTTGCCATTCTCCATAATGTAGCCTAACCTTTAAAATACAAAATGCACCATTACATTTGTAGTAACATTGTATCATATGTCTGCCGTGCCCAATGCTGATTTATATGACTTACAAAGTTACGAATTTGTTTTGTTTAGATCTACCAGACACTGAAAATGTGCATTAGCCTATAGGAAAAGTCACGTTATCAATAAGTCATATAATTTTATACTTACTGAGTCTCAATCTTATACCAAGCCAATTCCTTGGAGGAGATTTGTGCAGAACTGAATTCATAGTCCACTTGTTTGGAACCATCTATGCAAGAAATTCTCCTTGAAGACTCCTAAGCACTCTTCACAAGTCTTGCAGTTTCGCTGGATAATTTCTCGTTGTCCAAAAATATGTATCACCCACTATGACATTTTCAAATTGTGCCAATTCTCATTTTAGGAGCTGTTGCCTTTCTAAACGCCGTGCTCATATAATCAGCTCGGTGGCAATTACAAAGCGCAAGCTCATGTTGCAAAGGTAAATAAATAGTGGGAACAATCATTCCTAAATACAATAATATAATCGGCTATAGCTGAAAAAGCACGTGTCAAACTACAATAGACCAAAAACCTGTTGCTGGTTGGCCGTTTATGCACGAAGAATTCTCGATGTCCATCGAAAACGTTCTCTTTAGCCTACCAATGTCCGTGCTCTAGCTTCTTCAACCGCAGTAGACTGGTCAAATGTATGGATAACTAGTCTACAAAGAATGATCACTGTCGGCGAGATCCAGTTTATAACCTTTAGTCAAGATACAATATACATTTGCAACACTGTGCACGTCTCTGCGTCCGTGGTGTGTCCGATTAACCATCAGCTATTTCCATTCATTCAGACAACCTGGACCCACAATGGTTTTCATTTTCCATGTGTAGTTGCATCAGTTTGCCACTAGGGGCGCCAGAAGCCCATCGGTTAAATGACTGGAGGGAACAAATATATGGATTGTAACATGTAGCCTATTATATAAGTAGATGGATTGTAACATGTAGCCTATTATATAAGTGGATGGATTGTAACATGTAGCCTCTTATATAAGTAGTCTACACATGTTGCTACGTCAAATGTAGTATCCTAATGCAAATCAGAGAATTTATTAAAGGTTACACTTGAAAACCACTTGCTAAAAAAAAAAACAGGTCTATATGTTGGACAGGCGTGGCCTCAATCCAAGATGTCTAATACTTGACCAAATGTATAGCCAACATGTCTGAACAATACAAAAATCGGAGAGAACATATTTCTTCAAATCCTCTTTAACATTCTATATTATTTTCAGTAGCAATAAGACTGGTTTCCAACGAAGAAGAAGAAAAAATAAACTACTCATTTGACCTGTATATATATGCCTATAGGCCATATTTAGGCCTATTCAATGTTGGTGGCGTTGATACAAATAAGTGTTTATGTACAATCGATTTAGTTTCATATGGGGTGTCTGCATGGCAACATATGGGAAGTTGTTTTAGTTTCCATGAGCTCTGTTGGAAAACGTCTGGTCCTTACAAAGCAAACAATGAATATACAGTACCACCAGCACTGCTTGTAGAAAGTGCCCGCCCTCAACAAAACACTGCACAAAGCAAGGTAAGCGGGCAGATATCATAGGAAATGCTTTGCCTATATACTGAAACAAATTAGCATCATGCAGTGACAGCATAAATGTGGTTTTTCAACTTTGATCATATTAGTTCTTTTGCCTACCAGTCAAATATGTATCATCCAAGTTTACAGACTGCAAATAATGCATGTGACGTATAGCACAGTAAGTTGATAGCAGAGAGGGTCTTGTAGAGCCTTTAAATATCGTAGTTTTAATGGTGAAAATAGTAATTATCTGACGTGGAGCTATTTAAACACCACTGCCCCCACGTGGACAAATAGGCTATATGACCTCTAATAAAATGGTATACAAAACATTACACCAAATTTTTACAATAACTTCTAAATACTAAATGAACAAAAAACTATTCTTAAAGCACACCATTGAAATAAACAATGTTAACAAAATTATATTCATGTTCAGATGTTGTGAAATATAGCGTTACATAAACTGTTGCACTTTGCTGTGTAAGCAAGAGTAGTGTATGAGATTAACATCCCAAAAACCTGTCAAACGTCTATCCTATAATACATTTATGCTATAGTGATTGAGTAAAAGGCATAGCTGAGGACAAAGTATTGGTTGTTGCAAGCTTATAAACACCTACCTCTAACAGTCTCTTTAGGCAGGTTATTGCATTCACAATTACATACATTATCACAAGGTTTGGAGAACGTTGTCTTTTATTGCATAAAATACAAATGTATTCACACATATAGGAATGTCACCTACTGTAAGGGGAACAGATGTCAAACAAGAATTGTAATGTATCATGAAAAATAAATTCATATACACAAAAATTAAAGAATTTACTTAGTTACAATGGTGACAGCCTATGCTGACCGAATAAGGTTTGTTGACTGCTAGGAGCAGGCTGCTTATGTATGTTACCCATGTCCAGTTGTTTCAAAAGGCTAATAAGTGAATAAGGACAAAAACAAATAAAATGTTTTACAAAATGTCACTTTTTCCCAATATGTCCAGGCCTAATTAACCCCTTGAAGACACGCATTTTCCCAGCCCCAGTGAGCTCAAAACTATAATCTGGAGTCACATAGGGCTCCTCTCCCTCACAGCCCGTCTGAAACAGAGAAAAAGAAGACAAGTGACCAAAGATTACAATTAAATAATTGTGTTCATTAACATATTGTAGTCAAGCTTCACATTTAAAAAGAACCCAGGAATGATTTCAAAACATGCTATCTGACCTGTGTTGTAAGGATGCAGGAGGGCAGTAAAACAGCTCCCAGGAGGAGACAATTGACCTTCCGAAGGATGGATGGATCTACCGGGGTCAGCAGGTAGTACAGGCCACGAGCCATGTCAATGCCTCGAATCACACCTGGAATACGGATTACAATGCATTCATTAACTAGAATGTTTTGTTCATTTTAGTAACTGCTAAGGGACATTTGTGTTGGATTTGGTTTCACCAAGCCCCTGTGAAACCAAACAGCTTGAGACCCAGGGGGAAATGTACTGGCATTGCGGGAAGCTCATTGTAAACAGAATAAATCAGAGGTCTTCAACGTTTTTCAGACCAAGGACCCCTTGTCTTATAGAACCACAGCAAAAGGACCCCTGCAGTATCTATGAGGACCCCCTGTTGAAAACCGAAATCATAAGATAGCTAAATGCAAGAGCCTAAACAGCAATTCATATTAAAAATGTAATCTGCAAATCAAGCAAAAATAAAAGGGGAAAATATTTGTACATGGTCTGCTTATAACAAAAAGAATGCAACAGTGTTGAGATAAAGTTCAGTTGCCTGTGTTGACAATTCCCATGTTATTTATTCAGCCACACCAAGTACACGCCTTTTTGAAAGAGTAAAACCATTCACAAACATTGATTTGGATGGTTAATATTCAGTGCAAGATACTAGTAACAACCAAGCCAGGTCAAGCAGAACCCATGGCCTACCGAAGCCCACACACGGGCAGATGGGTGCCTGGGAGAGCAGGACTGGACCTCCCCTGCCGGTTACTTTCTCTCGGAGGCAGCACAGCCCCACCAGGCTGGCATTGGCAGCGTATAGTGTGTGACTTGGAGCCACCTCACAATGGGTCACACCTATAGCAACTGCTGAATGGGGAACCTTCAGGAAAGGCACAGAGTTAGCAGGACATAATGTAAACATTACAGTATATACAGTACTAACTATACTGTGTGTCAACACAGAACAGGATTTCCAATAAAAGATAATTGACTCACACATGACCAATACCTCAAATGACTCAAAGCAACATATTTGTGTACCTGGTAGGGGACAAGGCTGTGTATGGGTCTAACAGGACCTGGGTCTGATGTTTGTAGCTGGCTCAGATAGGCTAGTAGCGTTAGCTCTCTGATTTCATTTGTGCGCTGATGTCTCCTGAGAAAGGCAATGCATGAACACACACATGCAATGAAATGAACACTTAATGCACTGTAAATATAAGCAAATAACGATTGAAGCGTTTAGAAACTAGGTATTTTCTGGGATGGAAACATTTGTATTTGCAAAACAGTGTGTGTGTGTGTGTGTATATATATATATATAAAAAATTTTTTTTTTTTTAAAGATACAGTATATACATACATCTGCAATAATAATACATTATAAAAACATTAAATCAAGCAAGACAGTACTGGAGTGATTCAGGTAAGTTGGACTTACACGGCTCCTTGCCGTCCTACTCCTCTAAACTCAGCTTGCACGGGGAGGTGGAGGTAACTTCTGGCGGGTCCGTGGCTCTCCGTCAGCTCATCCAGAGCAGTCTGGGGCGGAGGGTGTGTCTGGTACCCGTGAGCCGTGCGCAGGAAGTCTGGGGTGAGGGCAGGGCATTGGTTGGAGGCGCCGTGGCCCAGCTGTACCACATGGGAGATTGGGAAGAGGCGGACCATATCCACGAGCAGCTGCAGTCCAAACCCTGCACCCCCCCCAGTGGAAACATGGTTACTGCTTGTGGGATAGGTGGGTCTGGACCCTGGACCTAACCCCCCCCTGTACTCACACACACACACAAAAATAAGCTCATGAATAGGCTCAAGCTCATGAATAAGCCCCCTCCCCTGTATACAAACATTCAAGGACAGTTTATTGTATTTCATTTCTTTCAAAGAAATGGTTCCAATAAATAAAAGAATAAAATGTTTCCTTTGTTTAGCTAAGGGTCATGGAGAAGGTTGCTGGGATACAGACCTTTGACCCAGCCCATGGTATTGATGACGATGGGGCTCTCTCTGCTCCGGGAGCGATGGCTCCACAGGGACTTGAGGGACTCCAGGTAGCGGTCCAGGTCGGCCTGGCAGGACGTCTCACCGTAGTAGATCATGTGATCTGGCGTGCGCTGGTGTGTGAAAGGAGGACCTGAACGAGCAACTTGCGATAAGTCTCCAGGCACGACCCAAGCCAGACATTACAGCAATAAGGCGATACAGCACACAGATATGAAAAGGAAGCTAACATACCGAGAAGGGGCTCTTTGACAGTAGACAGGGATATACAGCCGGGAGGTGTAAATTCTGTTTGGCCCACGTCAGCTTCCAGGTAGTCGATGCTGCCCATGCTGTGCAATAACATAAAAGTAACAGAGCACACACGCATATGGTTAGCTTGCTAAAGAACACGACAACACAACACCAGCTTGACTCTCAAGCCCTCCTATGAGTTATCACTGTTTTCAGAGGGGGAAAAGAAAAAAACGTACTGATTCAATAATGAATTGATGAGAATGCGGTTGAACGTCGATTTCCCTACGTTTTTGGTTCCACAAACAAGGACCACAACACAACCATCCATGTCTCCTGTGAATGACATACTGTATCTAGTAATTGAGGATACATGTAAATATATACATCTCTAGAAAAGAGACAAAAAGTCCATTAGCTTATATATAATGACTCCACCTTTACAGAATAATTTGTATTTGTATCTGAATACCTTTGCAAGCATTGACGACTGTGTTCAGAGCATCTGTGTAGCTCTCGGACATTGCTAGGCCTTCAATGTCGCTTGTCAGAGGAATCATACCCAAACCATTTAGTGGGGTGTCCAACACAGCTGATATTAGTTCACTCTAAATATATGGAGAGAGGGAAATTATTTTCATTATAATTATTGTAGTATTTTAAGTAAATGTAGTTAATATATATCATTTTAATGTATATTCAATGATTAAGTTACAGCACCTACCCTACAACCCCAAATATTTGCTCCAGAAATTAAACTTTTCTAACATATACAGTATATGTTAATGCACATATATAATATGCTTAAATCCCTGAACTCTTTGGGGAGTATAGAAGAGTGAAAGCCACTCACAAATCAAATAGTGTTCCTTTAAATTAAACAGTATAGGTGATACTGATACTGTATATTCTATAGATTAAATAGGTAAACTTTATAACATTATTATTACTACTCACCACTGGGGGACTGAATAATTCACCGAGGCCTGTAAAGCTGTAGATAAATCGCGTCAAAGGGGTCTCAATAGGTTCCAAGAGTATCAAAGATGACGTCAACCCTACCATTTTAACAAGCTTCTTGCTTGACCCTAGGGAAAACAACAAATAATGATTAAGAAATTGGATGGAAAAATAAATAGCAAGAGATATATCAACACAGCCCTTTTCCCAGTAGAGTCATGATTCCGCATCAGATCCATATGACAGAAGGTTAGCGATCAAGGAATGTACCTGGTGCAAGATACTTCCGTAGTATAGTCATGGCTTCTGTGCCCCCGTCTCTATTGTCCTCTGTGATGCCTTGTGCTGCGATGGTCAACGGACAATGAGATGCAGGGGAGAAGAGAGGATATGGCTTCTGGCCCTCCTCGATAGTGAAGCCCATCACTTCAACCCGACCATACAGACAGGTCAAAAGACACTTCCCACGGAAGCACAGGTTCTACAGTGAAGCAGTATGACTAATTAAATCACACATGATTAAACATGACGGCTGACATCCTTGTTGTACTCTCACTGGTCTGTTGGATAACATAATTTAAACAATTTACATATATTTGTATTAGTGTTAATTGTTTTTGTTTTGATAGTCCTACGCCTTATGTCTAGAACAAGTACTACATTCATAAAGGGGGTATCAAGGGGTCACACGCACCATCATATTAAGTCATTCTTTTTGGGTGTAGTGTTATGCATACCTGATCCTTCTGCAAGACCAGTACTACATGGTTTCGGTTCTCATCCCTCTCTGCACAATAATGGAAGGCATCCTCCTCCAACCGACCTGGGCTGAGACCTTCTGAGCCACTTGGGGTCTTCTGGACGATGGACAGAACTGACTGGGCATAGGTACTCCAGTCTCGTGACTCATCTGACACATTGTCCAGTTTTGGTGCTGAACTCCCATTAGTATGCGTTCCATCTTTTCTTTCTGCAGACCGAATCTTAGTGCTGTCCTTGGACCCAGAAACCGACTTAGCTTTTGCTTGTAGTCTCTTGACTTTGGGTTTCCTCTTCAATGATAGTTTGCTCTCCTTTATCACCTTGGTCATGATGACTGGGGTAGAATTGAGATCAGAAACACTGACGGGAATCACGCGTCCTTTGCCCCTCACATTCTTCCACTTGTGTGAACTTGTTTGAGTTGGTTTGTTTACCTTCATGGTTACGCATCCAAAACTGCATACATATACATGCAACCCATTTGGAGAGAAATAACACAGAAAAGGAGGAAACAAATATTTTATCAATGCAAATGTTGGTACAGTAAGATGTACGCAAAATATTTTAACAGATGCGTTTCTTATACCCTGCGGTGTACCGTATTATTTGATGACATACGGTACCATACCACATAGGTACGATATCCAATATGAAACGTTAATAAACGTTTACCCTGGCCTAACACATACATCAAGTACCGATTTAACAACGAACAACCTATAATGACAGTGTAAGTCAGGTATATTAAAACTACACAATTTCAGCTGTACATTTTCAGTTACTGTAGCTAAGCTAACTGAATAAAGCTAACCGCTATGTAATCACCTTATATAGAAACAAACGTACCCTTAACCGGAACACAACGTAAAACTGTCAATATAAACCCAGATTATGAGCATCACATACTGCTCTATGATCTGTTATTGACTATTGTGTTAGTCATAGTGGTATATTTCGTAAATAAGATAACTAACATGTGTGGCAAAACCAACGCCGCCTCCAGCTGGCCGACCAATTGTTACACAGAGTTTGATCATCTACAATTGACAATATCTCACGTGCTTGATACATTGTACATTACACAATATCGGTATCTACACAATTCTATAATAACGTACAACGTACAGCATTATATTTTTTATAAAAAATAGTGTACGATCATGTAGTAGTTTGTGGCGGAGTTAGTGGCCAACCAAAATCTTCATATAGTTCACGTCTGTAAATATCGTCACATCCTCTTCCCTCTCACTTTTGCAGGGGCCTACTTCAAACAAGGTACATGTAGCTTAACGCTACTTATTTTATATCTACAATATAATCGAAGTGAATGCATTTTATTAAACACATTTCAGTCAACAAAAAAAAACGTATTTTCATCACAATGCAAATGCGAGTGTGAAATACTGCTGTCTTGTGCGTAGCACGATAAGGGAGTGTCTTTCAAAAGATGCGTTTCGAAATAAACGTGGATATTTTGTCGTAGGGATTTGCAACATTTTTAGGTACCGTAGGTACCGTAACCAGACTAGAATGCCTGGATGGATGGTATGGTACACACGCATGCTTAAAACGTATTTGTCGAAACAGTTATCAGTGTAATCCAGTATGGTAAAATTGTTCGTGGACGTGTTATGGTTATCTCTCTCTCTTTAATTACAGGTTAATTAAAGGTGGAGTGTCAATATGCTTTCCCAACACAGCAACCACGCACAGCATGTGCTGTCCAACCTAAACCAACAGAGGGCAGTAGGGCAGTTTTGTGATACCTTGTTAAATGTGGGAGGAGGTGTGGTGTATCTGGCACATCGCAATATTCTGGCCTGTTTCAGTGAACTGTTCAAAGAGAGTAACACACCCATGATACCATGCACGGAGGTCTGCTTACAGGAGTGTCCTAATGATGGGCTGGAGTTACTCCTGAACTTTTTCTACACTGGAGACCTAATGTTGGATTCGGTTAACCTTGACAAGGTGCAGCGTGCAGCATCTAGTTTGCATGTACCACAAGCAGTTGCACTTTGTCAGCAATTTACGGAAAGCTCTTCTGCAACGGTTACTTTGAAGCGGAAAAGAGGTAGACCTAGAAAGATAGTGCCTGGCATAACATCTTTTCATACCACTGAAGAAAAATCCAATACAATGCAAAAATATAAGCCCGGTTTTGATGATGTCACAACTACTGTGGTTGACACCAACATCACATCTACTACTACAACACGCTCTGGGCGAAAAGTTAGGGGCCCCATGCGCCTAGTTGGTGAGAGTCCCAACACAGATTTCACACCACTTGAGAAGGGCAGCCAGACTATCAAGCACCCCCCTACAGACAACGAATTTCAGGATTCGACTGCTGAAACTGAGGTATAATAGGGTTATAAACAAGCACATGATAAACTAGTGTGAAAACCTTGACACTAATTTAGCATTACCACTCTTATTAGGCTGGTGATTTGCTATTGCATGAAAGATACAATCCTCAATTTTGAAATAGCGCTCATAGAACAAAACTTTTTTTGGTGTCCACTCTATGGGCAGGAGTAGAGTGTGAGCCTTGGTGTACTCTAGGGGTGAGGAGTAGAGATAATTGCAAGCCACTAAGTAGGAGGGGCATGTATTGTTTTGAACCATGTCATGCCATAACAACAGTGTAATGTAATGTCCCACACAAATTGAAGATTATGCTTTAACTTAAATAATTATGATTATGTGCAGAATAAAGATAGGAAATCAGGAATGTTTTTATAAAACAATTCACACTGAGTTTATGCAGTGTATTATTTTCAGGTTGACCTACAACGTGATATGAGTGACAATTCTATTAGTCTTGTAACTGAAGACGACGCAGATGATGTGGTAGAGTTTGGGGGTCTCCAGGCATGCTCTGATGAGGAGTACTTCTCTGTTGAACCGTGCTCCGTACCTCCATCACCACCAAGAGTCCGGAGTAAAGCTGACAAAAAAGGAAAAGACGATGCCATTAAGGATGAGGCTTTAACGGACTCTGTCCGGTGTCCCACTTGTCACAAAACCTTTCGCAGCAAATACTATCTCAAAGTCCACAACAGGTACGGAAACACACAACTGAATGAATGACTAGATGTATTCTTAAGGAAGAGTATTTTCAATTATCTGACACAAACTTTGTTTTGTCCTCCTTCCAGGCGGCACACCGGTGAGAAGCCATTTGTGTGTCTGAAATGTGGGAAGAGTTACTTCAGGAAAGAGAATCTTTTGGAGCATGAGACCAGAAACTGTGCGCGAGTGCATGTGAGTGGGCAAACAAACTAGCACTGTGCTGCAATGGCTACATTTGTTTAGAATTAGCAGTGGAAATACTAAACTAAAATACTAAATACTCAAAGTATTGAATACAGTTTCACAATTACAGTACGGTGTGTTTGTACCATGTTGCCATTGCAGACGTACACATGTCCAACATGCAACATGCAGTTTAACAAGAAGGGAGAGTTGCACCTGCATATTACCTCCCACACGGGGGACATGCCTAATAAGGTATGCCTTCCCTTATCAAACATGAAGCTATAGTGAAATCTCGTGGAACCTTTTAATTAATGGGCTCTGCATTGCTCATTTCTGATGGATATATTTGTAGTGTTCGTCATGCTGTGACCAGTTCATGCACAAGAAAGAGCTATCACTTCACATGATCAAGATCCATGGCTTTCCCAAACCACATCCGGTATGTTTTCCAACCCCCCCCCCCCCCCTTCTAATTGTGTATGACTTCCTCAAATGAAGAACCACACCAAATCACATTCTCATCAAGAGAGCTGTTAACGTGGCAACGTTGTCTTCTTTAGTGCACGGAGTGTGCCAAGGCCTTCCTGACTCGCACAGAGCTGCGCGTGCACGAGGCGGCCAAGCATCGAGGTGAGAAGCCATTTGTCTGCGAGGAGTGTGGCCATCGGGCATCTAGCCGAAACGGCCTGCAGATGCACATCAAAGCCATTCACAGGTACAGCAGCAACCCAGTGCTTTCTGTCATATGCTAAATGTGCTAACCCTAAATGTATATGAGCTAGACCTAGCTGGAGTGATGTCATCATGCATATAATCGATTATGGCACATAGAGAGAGCTCAAGAAACTTACATGTCAAATGTGGACATTGTAATACCTGTAATGGCACTGATTGGTTGAGGAAAGGATATTATGCTCATCTCAAGAACCACAAAGATATATGTTATTGGATTGACCTCACTGCATATTTACTGGTTTACAACCCCACAGAAACGAACGGCCGTTTTTGTGTAACTACTGTGGCCATGCATTCACCCAGAAGACCAACCTGAACATGCATCTGCGTGTCCACACGGGTGAGAGGCCTTTCCAGTGTCACCTCTGTGGCAAAACCTTCAAGACTCAAGGTAATGGCTGCCAAGCATTCCTGTGCACATTTGTACAATCACTGACAAATTTAGATTGTACTGTATTAGCTGCTAATACACAGTAGAGCTATACTCTTTTGAAGATCTGTTTAAAGATGCAGTATGAGCACATGCTAGAGAGCAGTCCTTTGTATGTTAATGCAATGTAAACAATATAAACACACACACAATCACACTGTATTTATTTTACAGTTTCACTTGAAACTGTAACAAATCATTGTAATATCATGCTTGTCGTTTACTCCAGCCAGTCTAGACAAACACAACCGCACACACACAGGCGAACGTCCTTTCAGCTGTGAGTTCTGTGAGCAGCGCTTCACGGAGAAAGGCCCTCTCGTCCGCCATATTGCCAGCAAGCACCAGGAGGGTCGTCCTCACTGTTGCCACATTTGCGGCAAAACCTTCAAAGGTGAGACACGGGAGGCGCTGACAACAGGGTCTGCCATTCCATGCACTCACGTTGACCAAGTGAAGTAACATTGCTCTCTGTTTTGGGACCACCAGCCATGGAGCAATTGCGTGTCCATGTGCGTCGCCACAAGGGAATGCGTAAATTTGAGTGTACAGACTGTGGCTACAAGTTCACACGCCAGGTAAGCTCTGTATACATCTACCTAGCCACAGTATGGCAGGTTTGAGGTAATGCTGTACAATTAACGTATTCCTTATTCATTACATTGTTTAATTCCTTTACATTAGCAGTTCACTTTTCATGAGTTGTCTACGGGCGACAGTTAAATGATAGTTAAACAGCAGTGGTTGATTTGGTTTCAAATGATCGCTTAACATTTACTTATTGTAGTTGTGCCAAAAGAACATTGAACTATGTCATATTATTGGGAATATAAAAACACCTGCACTTTGGCTATGGGTTACAGATTAGCAGAACATACAAAAAGACATCACGGCACTCTACTTGTAGAACATAACTTGTAGAAAATGCCTTTGCATTTTCTCACGAGAGTTAACTCTGGTTTATTCTATATTATTATTATTATTAATAATGTTAATGCATGCTCCTCTTCCCAGGCTCACTTGCGGCGACACGCCACAATCCACACACGGAACGAAAAATACAACCCTCGGCAGAGAAAGTTGAGGATTGCGGTTGTGGAGAACGCAGAGAATGAGACCAAGGCGGCAGAAGCCACCGGCACCCCAACGTCAACCCACGAAGAGAACGACGTCATTGCAGTAGAGCCGGTAGCGGTGGAAGGCCCGGCGCAAGCTAACGTCTCCGTGCCCGACCAGGATCCTGTTAGCGTGGTTGTGGAGGAGGTGGTGTCCAGCCAAAACATGGAGCCTGGAGCCTCTGTGGTGAGCCTCTTGGTGCAGGAGACACAGCTGGGCAGCAGGACATATGAACATTCAAGAGAGCAGGTGATTGTGGAGAGTGTGTCGGAGGAGAACCACACCTGAAGAATGTTTGCCACTTAACAGTCAACCAGTGACTTACGGTGTTCGTAGAAACTGAAATTCTAAATGACAAAGCTGGCCTGGAACAACCTATAGCATTCGGCCTTAGTGATATGCACAACACACAAATGTTAATCTCACATTCGTATCATTATATTGGTGAACTGTTTGCATTTAAAGTGGAACTGAACTTTTGATAAAGTAGTTTTCTAATGTCAAGTCCTACACCATACATAGTTACTCCTCCCATTCAGTCAGTTGTTATCTTCTTAGTGGCGTAGGAAGACTGCACCGGTCTTAATGCAGGATAGGCGTGGTCTAGTCAAACCTTTACATGGGAAGTGTTGGTACATTGAAAAAGCGAGCGTGTGCTCACCAGGGTGCTCATTGGTGAGCACACGCTCCCCAATGCCATCA
Organism: Typhlichthys eigenmanni; assembly: GCA_027564635.1. Lineage (NCBI taxonomy): Eukaryota > Metazoa > Chordata > Actinopteri > Percopsiformes > Amblyopsidae > Typhlichthys > Typhlichthys eigenmanni. The sequence continues at coordinate 34,336 of JAODUK010085698.1, forward strand.
CATTACTTGCATTATATTTGGTTGCCCTACTGCCATCGTTCGCCACTTCCAATTTATTATAAGCATATGTTATGTCATGTCTGTTGAGCTGATTGCAGACTCAATAGTATTTATGAAATGTATTTTCAAGATAAGGTTTTATCCAAAACATAAATACATGTTTGTGAAAAATAATGGAAGTAAATGGTGATTGTAGCACAATGATGTAGACATTGTATTTGTTACCCTGCACGCGACTTTACTGTCCATGCATCATTTATTAATTTAAACAGTCTGTAAAATCGTATTAGATCAGAAACAGGCAAACTGCACAATAAACTGGGCACCCTGCCTGCAGTTTTATTATTGATAACCACACTGGACATTAATGTACTGACCCATTACATATTGGGAAAGACATTCACAAAATGATAACAAACATGTTTACAAAAATGAATACAACAGTATTGTGTTAGAACTTCAGCGATACTAACATTTAACTTTCAGTTAAACCAAACATGATTTTAGCACTTCCAGTTGTGATTGCAGATTCAGCAATACATTACTATTCTTGAAGTGGATTAAACAGTTCACGTTAGACTACAAAAGCACAATTGTATATACCCACTAATAAATATCCTAAACAGTAAAACCTTTTAAAATAAAGTTTCTTCATGCGCTTATGATTTTGTGGTTATAATGTCAGTTAGTTCTTCCAAGGACCAGGTGTGGTGGAAGTAGGTAACATTACACAGAAGGTGACAGATAAAGCATGAGTCAGTCATCAGTAAACACGCTCTAATTTGTTTAGACTCTTCACTAAACACGCTCTTATTTTATATGGACTCCCAGAAGCCGCTTGTTCATATGATTGGTTGAAGGGTGAGTGCACTTTGATGACACATTACCCATCACCGACCCTGGAGCCACCGTCTATCATCAAGAAAGTCAAGTTACCATCACATGTACCTTCTCCCATTCAGCTCTAATAATAGACTATTCATTAGTGCAGCTTAGAAGACAAAGTCTCCTGGTAAATCTCAGCTCTTACTGAACCTAAGCCATGTGGCGGATTAGCTGTACAAAACGTTGATTGCCTTAGTTTTTGGAATGTAATCGGGTTAATACTATTGATTCTAAAGCGATGTTGGCCTTCTGCTCCTTAACAGCCAGGTTCTCAAAATAATTCAAATGTAATCGGGTTTACAAAAGCTATTAGAATTGACTCAGCACGGTCCACCTCAGTCACAGAGATGTCTGTCCTGGAAAACAGACTGGGCCGTGCTTACTTCATCCAGTCAACAGGCACAGTCACGTAAAGGACAACATCCTAGTATGGCAGAATGGCAGCAAAGTGGATTCCAGGTTTCAGACAATGGCATATTGTACATGCTCGGTCACGTGTCTTCAGATTTTTAAAGCGTTGCGATGAGGCGATTTCACAGTAACTGGCGGTGGTACTATCAATAACTACCAATCTCAGCGAGCAGGATTCACGTCCTGGTTCTGGTTGAGATTATTGTTGAGGTTTTGAAGTCCCTGATGGTGGCGCTGGTGCCGGTGCAAGTGGATGGCGTTGGACTCGGGGACGCGGAGCGCTTCAAACCCGCTGGACACGAGTGGCATGAACTGGCGGAATATGCTGACGCTACCGTGCCAGAAGGTGGGCTGGGGCAGGTGACCAGCCAGGTTCCACATGCGCGTGACCGGGTTGTACTCCTCCACCACGTCGGACAGCTCAAACGTGTTGTCGTAGCCACCAGACACGTACAGTTTGCCGCCCAGAGCCGCAACACTCCCTCCAACGTGGACCTGGAGAACAGGGTTGAAGTTAGGTTGCATTAACGGTGAGCAGTTGGCTTTTGGCTTGGCCTGTCAAAACACACAACCGCTAAACAGCAAGATGTAATTCTATGTGTTCTAGACTAGTATATGTTATTAAGGAAACCTGCTGTCATGCAGTTCAAAAATGTCATTTTTTTAGCAAACAAAATGCACCCATTGTCTGACTACAGTTATGTATTTATTTTATTTAAGTGTCTTGATTAAATACATACATGGTCCATTGGACAAATTTTGTCCCACTCATTCGTCTGAGGGTTGTAAATGTCCACCTCAGCCGAGTCATCCCTGCAAATATAAGCAACTTATATTATTACTATTATTAAATACCTAGAAATCCAAATAATCACTTGTACAGTACTCCCTAATTCCAACCAAAAACTCAATTGCCTCTCTGCCAGTCTCATAATACTGTTAAGCTACGCTAGGTTTAGCAGAGCTACAGCTAACAGCAATGAGCTATGAAAATGTCCATCACAATGTAGGTTAATAACCCAATAATGAATAACTGATTGTGTCTATCCTAGATAATGCAGGACAGGCCTTGTTTCAAAATCTGATTGCGTTTCGCTGCGCAAGTGCAACTCTGTGTACACAATGCTCCTTTATTGGTCACATGGGGCTACACCCATAGACTGTATATATAAATGGACTAACCCTGTGACTTCACCCATGATAGGTTTTCTCAAGAACAGGTTTGAAGACCTTGCTAGCTGTGGCTGTCGCCATCTTTGCATTACCTCACTGCCTAAAACATCCGCCCACCCCATCCATTATAATGAGATACATGTATGGCTAATATGGTTTTAACTGATGAGTTCAGCACATGGGCATTGTATCATGGGAGTCTAATGGGGACTGACTCTTTTGCAGCCAGCCTCTAGTGGCCATTCGAGGAACTGCACTGAACTTTCTCCGCACCCGCGGTTCCCCCTTGGCTACACATTTGTCTTCAGGCATAATGACTCTAGCCTCTACTCTCCTCACCTGACAAAGTAAATGAGGCCGTTGAGGGTGACTGTTTTAGGCGCAAAGGACCACGGGGGCAGCTGACCACAGTTGACCAAGGACCAGCGGTTGGTGTCTGCGTCGTAACACTGGATGGCCATGGTATCTTGCCCGGTCCGAGTGCCTATGGCATACAGACGGCCACTGCAGGCGGTGGTGGAGCAGTTGTCCATGGCGTGTAGCATGGGCGGCAAGGCTTCCCAGCAGTCCAGTGCCTGGTCGTAGCGCTCCGTGCTATCCGAGGCCACCACGTACAGCTGGCCCTTCAGAACGCACGAGCTGTGGTACTCCCGCGCCTTCAACATGGGCGACGCCTCCGTCCACTCGTTGACGCTGGACTTGTAGCGCCACACACCGTCATAGAGGCGAGAGCCATCCGAACCACCTGGCGTAAACGTACAATGGTTAGGACCGTTAGCCACAGCTAGGCAGGTCATCCACATTAGCACTTGTTAAGGCTAATTTGCAGCCATTTTGAAAAGTCCACATTCTAGAGAATCCTATGCATTATATTTCTTCATAGCAATTAAATGCGTGATTGAACACAGTAAATCTGCCTTTGTAGTGACATTTTACGGCGTACATTTATTTTTTTAGCTACTTAGTACAGAGTGGACCAGGAAGGACAGAATGCACCAGACCTTGGTGAAAACACCACATGGGACATTGTATAAATTTCAACATGATGTTGACTGTCATAGCAAACTAAATGATCCTTTTGTGGCCAAGAACAGAGCAAGGAAAACAATTGATGACCCTCCTTTCCCCTCCCTTTGTCCCTGCCTTGTCAGAAAAGCAGCCTGCATATGAAGCCCTGAGAGGTTTCCTTCCCTGCTAACCTGGACAGTGTTTTTTGCTGGTAACAAATGTGGGAGATGGCCTCTATTGGATTAATTCACCACTGCAGTTCTGGCACAAAATGTCCATCCATCCATCTACTCCCGTTTATCCGGAGTCGGGTCGCGGGGGCAGCAGCTTCAGCAAGGGACCTCAAACTTCCCTTTCCCGAGTAACATCAGCAAGCTCTGACTGAGGGATCCCGAGACGTTCCCAGGCCAGTGTGGAGATATAATCTCTCCACCCGGTCCTGGGTCTTCGCCGAGACCTCCTCCCAGCTGGACATGCCTGGAACACCTCCCAAGGGAGGCACCCAGGAGGCATCCTTACTAGATGCCCGTACCACCTCAACTGGCTCCTTT
>JAODUK010085699.1:0-14749 GCA_027564635.1 Typhlichthys eigenmanni
GAATATACTTAATATATATATATATATATATATATATATATATATATATATATACTTAACATGAATGATAAAACGTGTTAAGCTTTGGCCCAGCACCTAGAAGATATGATTTATCCTCGTACCTTCTGTCTTCAGTCTTATATTATTATAGACACCAGTTTTTTACCCCTTTAGCTAGGCTACATGTGTCCTTGCATTAGGGAGAAGATGCACCATATTAATCTAACACATTTTGTATTATAATTTTTCTGGTTAAATTATGCATGAGGTCTCAATGGGGGGAAATGTGGCCATTAGCATATCTGATAGGAGTGCTGAAGCGCGTTTCCCCCTCTTTCTGTCCTTGGAACCAGGCAGAAAAACCTGACTGTTCGTCGATACACGGTCATTTTACCCAGGCCAGCCAGGTTCATCCATACCGTTCCAGAGCGCTGCTAATGACACTTAGGGACGTCCTCGACAAGGCGGTGGGTGAGGATGGGGGGGGGGGGGGGGGGGGGCGACATTATTTTTAAACCAGCCCCCCCCCCCCCCCCCCCCCCCCCCCGACATTAGTGTGAAACCAGCCTGGGCTCCCCCGAGGGCTGGGCGAGCCTTGAAGCTCTTTGACAAAAAGTGGCAATTAGAATCGCCTCAGACAAACCAGCCATGTTACAAGACACCGTTAACGCTCGAAGTGGACACAGTCAGGCACTTCCAGGGAACATCTGCATATATCTTACAGAGAGAGAGAGAGAGGCAAGACTTTAGGGCTGGGCGACCTTATGACACGTCATTGGGTCTATGAATAATGGTAGTGTTGAAGCCACAGAATAAAGGTTGATATAGCATGCAGTCAAAACATAACTTTAAATTATGCTATGCTGGGAGAAGCGTGCTGCGATCACCTCGCTTGTCCGCATGCAAAAAAATAAAGTTGTACATGAAGTTTTTGTCAAAGTCCGGCACCGAGGGACTTTGTTATATGATACAATGGTAAATAATCAAATCCACAAAATATTCAACAGCGCGAGTTAAACATATGTCAATATGAGAAGGTCTTAACATTGATTGATCTTGAATATTTCAATATCCGTGGGCCATTTAGGCTGCTATTAGGCTAAAGGCATTTGAGAAATTCTTGTTATAGAAAGTTTAATGCCGTATGCGATTGTTTGACCCTTATGAATATTAAGGGATCCCATCTAAGCCCTATTAAAAATGCATGTAGGATTGTGGTTGTTGATCACGTTCAGAACACCCATGCAAATTGGACTGTCGTCCTTGTCAAGGCCTGGGATGAATAATGTAGTTATGTTGTATATTCAGGGACACACCATTGACAGTCAATTAACAGGTTTGATTGGTGTGTGGACTCATTCTTTTGAACTGTTAATTTTATGTAAATAGTATTCACTCTACGTTGTCGCTTCTGTCCCCTCTCTCTCCCCCCTCTCTTTCCCCCTCTCCCCCCCCTCCCACACACACACACACCTACCTACCCAATGTATCTCCTGTCTCACCTCCCGGTAACGGCAACCAGAGCGGGTATCTTAATAATTGATCACCACACACCTGCTCAGTATAGCAGCTCGGGGTATTCTGTCTGTAACAGTCATGGGGTCCCCCTGCGCTGGCACTCTTTTGATATTCAAATCAACAAATGGCCGCCCTTATATTTTGTGTGTATGTATTTATTTCACTCCGAGAGGAGACGGCTCTTTTTACGGGGACAGCGAGGCTGTTGAGAGACCCTGGCCCCTCCAAACCAGCTCGATGGAACGCTGTCGGGGTTGATATGACGGTGTTTGATGGCTCCTAAATGGAATGCCGATGGCGATTCGTTGGTAGCCTGGCTTTCACGTAGGAGAAGAGGGGCAGGTGTGGCCGTTGCGCGCGGCGGGACAACCCCATTGTAAAGGACTGGGCCCTGTCTCCAGCGACATCCCGGTCATGTGGAGGGACGTGTGAAGATGATGCTGACTCCTCATGGTTGACAGGTGACCCCAGGAGCAGGGGATCATGGGAAACCCATCTGATTACGGAAGTAGCCTCAGCGCCCTCCCCATCTTTGCTAAGCAGTTGTACACCATGCATATTCTTGTCTATTTGCTCTCCCAGGAAGCGTAGGTCTGATGGTGTTCTACCGATTTTCTTAATTTTGCAAGCCGTGGACTTTGCCACGTCTTGAGTGATACCTCGGGTCCTTTAAGCCCGGTAATCTTGACGGTGGAACGCGCTACACAGGCACGTGCCCCGGCTGAGAACCTTGTCACGGGTCAATTGATTCAAACCGCCTTGATCCTCATATCAACATGTCACCTTCGGCTGTTTGCACTGGCCAGGGCCTAGCCACCAGCTCTGAGGCTGCTTGTCCCTAACCTCTGACCTCCCTAATGACACTGTTCATTCCCATTCATCTCTATGCATTAAGCAGATGGATTTTAAGGATTCATTCTAACGGCGGCATTTAACACAAAATGTCAGCTAATTATCACATGGCTAATTATGCTTTTGAGTAACACTAGTTAGGAAGTCCTGTTTTTTTTAATATCCATGTGAATATAAAGTATTATTGGTGTTAACAGCGCAACATTGAAAGGAAAAAGGAACTTGCTAATTAATACGCTATTTTAACTTTCATCGGCAATTTGAATTTTGCACCTACAATTTTGGTATTGTACTTGTTTTGCCAGGACACTACTTTTCCAGGAATGTGCTAGAAACTCTCTCTGATACCTTGGTGGCTGAAGACCGGTTGCTTAAAGATTCTTAGAGAGTTTTGTCATTTCCTCTCTACTTGCTTAAAGGTTGCAGATCGCGCTGCACGCGCCTTTGTCAAACCTCTGTAATGAAACTTCTAAATCTAGCGGGTTGTTTTGAAATTAAATGAATATATCGGCCACTCTCAATATCGAACAGCACAACAGCTCCACCGGCCGTTCGACCGCTGGCAAGGCGATTGCATTTATCATGTTCAACATCGCTCCCAAGCTGCTGTAGGGCTGGCGTACCACTAGACCATTCTGTGGCTGGCTGTAATTGAGTTTCAAGCGATGGAGAGATTTATTCCCTTTGGGTGTGTGCTGTAGTACGTGCTAATGCATTGTGTGTGTGTGTGCGCACGCGTGTGTGTGTGTGTGTGTGTGTGTGTGTGTGTGTGCGTGCGCGCGTGCGTGCAAGACATCAGGAAAACAGATTCCACTGCACTCCAAAATAAAGTGATGCTCCTTGATTTGTGTCTGTTATGTATGTAATTGTTATGTGTTGAGTGCTTGTTGTGAGATGCGCATTACAGCTCTCCTAGGGTCACACTGATCTCTACCCCTCCCCATACAGCCATGTAAAAACCCAAAAAAAGGCCATCCCTCTATCCATGATGTTCACCGCTTATTCATTAAGGTCGCGGTGGCAACAGGGCATTCCTGTCTGCAGCAACATCCACCAGCTCCTCCCGGGCCAGCTGGGTTAAAATCCTGTATCTGCGATGTTTTTCTAATTGATTGCGTCTCAATATTATTTGCCCCTCTGCAGGTGGATAATTCTGTGTTTTGTGCGGGCCAGATCGCGTTAGTCCCCTGCACCATGCAGCTGCTGAAGGCCGGCGCCCGGCAACAGGCCTGCCTGGCCTTCGGCCACGTGAAGAAGGTTCTGGAGGCCGTGGTCAGCGGCCTGGCTCTCCAGCACGCCCTGCTGGCCCACTGCTATGTCACGCGGCGCCGGGACATCGCTGTGGTCAGGGAGGTCTGGGACAGCATGCACAAGGAGGTCAGCTCTTATGTTTACATCACTGTTAAAGGTATAGTCAGCTAATTTCTTTTCCCAAATGGTTTGGTACTTATAAACAGCCCTGGCTCCGTAAATAGGAGCATAAACAAAGTGGCGAAGACTGTTCACAACAACAATGCCTCTTGGCTTTGTAATGCTTTTCAATGTGTGGGGCTGGAGCTTCTGAGGGAGTTTTTATTTGAGCTCTAAGTTAGCAAGTGTTCTTGAGAATGATCGTAATAATAACCCTGCCTTTAATCCTTATGTGTGTGTGTAGGTGTGTGCGTTGTGCCGATGAAGTAGATTTGTACATGCGTCCAACAAATGAGGAGCGGCCACACTCGTGATGCGACGCTCAGGCCTGTCAGAAAACTGCTTGCGGGATTTTACAGTGCTGAGCGTACTACTGACAGGAGCCCAAGTTCCTAGCCTGCTTCTCTCTCTCTCTCTCTCTCTCTCTCCCTCCCCCCTCCCCTCTCCTCCTGAGACCTGGGCTGATATTTACTAGCGAGCCGCGCTCATGAAAAGTTGATGATGTGGGAAGCGCCGGTGTCTTTGATAATATGGAGCTCGGCACAGAAGCAGATGTCTCCCTCAGAGCCTGCCTAATCCTTTGCCCCTACGCACCATTTTGGAGCGCCGTTCAATTCTCAGAGCACCACTCCCGTCCCCCGCCTCCCCTGGCCAACCCCCCCTCTTCTCTTCCACCACCCAACCCTCCCCCCTCATTACTTTCTTGCTCCCTCCCTCCCTCCCTGCGGTCTCCCCTACATCCATTCCCTCCTCCCCGGCCACACAACCCCATTGCTCGTCTCCCTACGACCTAATTCGGGCCACCGGGCTCCCCAGCCGGTCCCAGCTTCCCCGGCAATTCTCTGCCCAGTCAGAGGAGTAGCTGGTGGGGAAGAGACCCCGTCCGCCCCCCCAGCATGTGGCTCTGGAGACACTTTGTGGCCGTACAGTATGTAGTTATAGATTTTTGTTTATACGTTCAACGGTATGTTCAATAGTCAGATGAACATTTTTTTATTTCTCATCAAATCTCACTGAAAAATATATATATTGTTAATGTTTTTAATATTTGGATAATCGTTTATTTTTCTACATTGTCGCCTTGCTTCATGTGACTTCAAGGGATTACAGATCTGATAAATAGGGTAAATATGAAAAGACGGCTACGCTCGTGGCATGCTGGCCAATTAGCATGAAGATTTGGGCCATTCAGACGAGCTAGCTTAAGTGTGAAGCTTAAATTGGGACAGGATCGGTGCAGTCGCATCGGGGGGGGGTCTTGAGATGGGGTCAGCGCGGCCCATCTGTTGCACGTCTGCCGACCGCTCCTCCATGTGCCCCCATAGCGGCTCAGCGTTTCCACCGGCAACGGGCTCCTGACAGCTCAGGTAAACAAGTGAGCTGACCTGGGGTCAGCCTTCCTTCCAGAACACACGGCCATTTTACCCTGACCTGCCACTCCTCTCTCTCTCTCTGTCTCTCTCTCTCTCTCTCTCTATCCCTCTTTCTCTACCCCCCCCCCTTGTTCATTCTCTTACTGTCTATGTCTCCCTCTCTCTCTCACGTTTCAAGTGCAGATGGAGAAAGGGGTGATGGGAATAGGGGCGGGGAGGGCCCTCTGTTTCATCTCGGGCCCAGTGAAACCCTCTCTCTCCCTGGGGTGGGGATTACACAAAGCGCCGCTACTCATTTGAAGTGAGTGTAATGAGAATATTTAACTTAGGTCAAACGCCGATAACACGGAGCTCCCGTGGAGCCCCCCCAAACACCATGCTGGCTGGTTAAACCTGGCAAAAATATTGCTGCCTGCATTCCAATGAGGAGCTGGAATCCAGCTGATGTTAATATTAAATGGATGCCCTCAAACTTCTTAGATGTTTATCATGTCAGTGTTGGTGACTACTTATTCATTAAACAACACATCCTTTGTTCCTCTTGCAAAACGTACTCGACCTGTTCTGAACCTTTTGTGTGATTTAACGTTTATTGGCAAACTATACTATACACTGTAATGTCTATGTTACCAAAAAGCTAATTGACATTCATAGTAACAACTCTTTTTTTATTTTTATAAATAAAATAAAAGGGCAGAGATTTTTGTGAGCATCGGTAATCTGTAGAAGAGGAGCGTGCACGGTAGCCTAGCTTGCAAGTCAAAACATCACCAACGTTATCACTTCCCCAGCAGCAGATACGCACATTTCCTAGAGATAGCATTAGCGTCGGGTGTGTGTTACTTTAATCCTGTTTAAATATGTTCGAGAGCTAACTTTTTAAATGATGGGTCGCCCATCCTAATATCAAGTGACTACTCGTGTGGTGAACATTCAAGGCACATGGCGTACACATATGAGCCCGCCGAAGCGCACGCAGTCTGTCTCTCGGATAGGAGAGCGTTTGCCGTGGGCAGTGTCGCACAGCCACATTGTTGTTGCGCGCTGGTAATGTCTCTACTCAGGTGGATGGAGGGGGGTTTGCAGGGTTAATTGGGAGCTTTCTGAAGTCACTAAGTGTGAAATCGTATTTACAGTGCATCACATTTGTGAGGTCAATGCACGCGCACTTGCGTTTGTGTGCGTGTGCGCGCGCATGTGTGTTTGGGATGTGAACGTGATGGTAGTTGTTAATGTGATGAGTCGGTAATTGTTAAACAGGCGCTACTTTCTATCGCACTGACAGCTCTGTTAAACATGTCAACAACTATTGTTTGCTTACCAGTGATTTTCTTGTAGAAGCCCGTCATAGCACCCCAACACACACACACACACACCTCAAACTTTTCCTATTGTTTTGACACGTTTGTGATTGTTGGTAGCGTCGGCAGTTGCCTTTCGCTTGAAGTTTTTAATTGAACATGAAGCAAAGAATTCCTAACTACCAAGTTTTGTTCGTGGCACGCATGACTGATCTGTCTCCCGCGCTCCGGGCTCCAGATGTGGCGATTGGCGTTGTGAGGCACACAACACATTACAGCGTCTCCTCGTGGCGTGAGGCAGGACTTTGAGTCATGTGTCTCTTGTGCGCAGACAGCCTGGTGGAGCTGCTGTCGAAAAGAGCAGGAGGAGGAGGGGGGGGGCGCTCAGCCACGGACTGAAGGCTCCCGCTGGGCAGGAAATGTAGGAGAACCGGCGTGAGCAGCTCCAGCCTCATCCGCTCCCACGCCGCTCCTATTGCCGTGTTTACCGTTCGTCTTTCACGCCTCCCAAGCCCTCCCTCCGACTGACCCACCGACCACACGTTCAGGCTGACGTGCTGCTGGAGAGTGAGAGAGAGGGAGGGAGAGAGTAGAGAGAGTAGAGAGTGGGTGAGAGTGCGTGAAAGAGGGATATGTAGAGAGAGAGATGTGGAGCGAGAGAGAGGAAACACTGAGGAAGCGAAGCAGGCCTCTCAGAGCGTAGACGTATAGCTGAGCACGGCAGATGCCGTGGTTGCTACCTGGGGACGGCCGGCCCCGGCTACAGGCTCCACTACTGGGATGAAGTAATAAGATGGATGCATTGAGTAGCTGCTGGAGAGTGGGACCCATCCATCTACACACGCACGCACACACGCACACACACGAATGCACGCAGACACTCACACGCATTCACACATATGTGCACACATTCATGAGAGGACAAACACACACACACACATTTACGCATGCACGCGGACAAACACACACACACACACACACACACACACACACACACTTAGAAGCTTCCACCTCCCATGGTACCAACTTGCCAGTCCAGCACTCCAGCTCCACCATCTATCAACATTTGTCACGTCTCTATTTGATTAGATTAATGTAATAAATGATCTCTGGTCAGGCGGGGACGGTTAGCCACATTAAGGGTTCTGCTCCTTGTTATCCCGGCACGAAGGCACAGAGTAATGAGGTGCCATTTTAGAAGCAAACGCTCGACAAATACATATCTACACACCTTAAGCATGTTAGGAACTACGCAATCTACTACTACTACTGGGACTCCCGATGTTTGTATTTGATTGGAGGGTTGGGATGAGTGTAACATGAGTGGTGGTATTACGTTTTTTTTAATATATTGTATTGTTTTTTACTCATTTTATATTGTTTTTAATGACGTAGTGTGAAGCACTTTGTGTTACATGAATTTGTATGAAAAGTGCTATATAAATAAAGATTGATTGATTGATACTGATCTACTGATACTCCCCCTAATGCAACATTTTGGTAGATATAATTGTACAATATAATTAAATCCTGCCACACCTAAAACTTGCCCTTGGTTAGATTTAGAGCTGTACATGTAATTTGTTAGACATCCTACAAGACATCCATCAGCTATCAGTAAGTGAAATGTTCTGTGAGAATATATGCTCAAAATATTTGTGACCAATTAGGGCCTCTTTATTTTTTTCCCCGATAGGTCTGGCGATCCTATATTTCCTGTAAATCATGCACACATGTGTTTGTCAGTGATGCTTTGCATTGGAGAAGGGGGGTGGGTTTCTGATATGTTCATTTTCCAAATCTAGCTCTATTATTTTATTTTTTTCTGGATAGCTCTTGTCATAACTGTCAGAGCTTTCTGTCTACTACCCACACCATATTTAAAGTGCATTCCTCAATTTCTGTCCAATTGCCTTTGCATACAGTATGTAGTTATAGCTTAAGAGTGCACGTCCCTCCCACACCAACCTGGGTGGCACGCCTTACTCTAAACCCCTCCTGCCACATGCACTTTGGGTGTGTCCTGTGAGGTCCCTCTACCTATTTATCTATTGTGCCTTTGCTGCCAAGGCTTCCAGGGGGGGAGTTTAAAGGTGGAGTCAACAGTGCTGGAGTAACATTGTACGACATTTGAACTCTGCAAAACAAACAACGCCTCTGCCTTCAATGCCATAGTGTTGCTCTACCTCAGAAGCTCCGCCCCACACGTTGGACACGTTGGACATTGCAAAGGCTGGTGTTGTGTTGTGTGGTGCGGTCTGCACCACTTTGCTTGTGGTCTTCTTCACAGAGCCTGGGCTGTGTAGAAATACCGTGTGTTTTTTTTTCAGCTTGCGCAATAAAGCTAGCGCCACGTGAGGAGAAATACGCCAAATTTGACAAACTGTGTGTATTCACATAGAAACGCTTGGCACATCTTTTTAAGCATGGCTGAACCAGCCTATCCGTCATATGCCTCGTCTCCCTAGTCCTCCAACCTTTATCCCTCGGGCAAAGCGATATTGTATAGTAGCAGCTCACCCTAGAAAAATACACCTAGCATGCGCGAGATGTGCTAATCTAGCATTTATCAAAAACAGATGTCGCGTATGTGTGCTGTCAAGCTAACAGGTCGCTGCTGACATGGCTATTGTTCTCTGTTGATGATAATGTTGTTGTTGATAAGCGCAAGCTAGCCATGCCGCAAGGTCAGTGAAGAAATGTTAATCTTAACCACCCACCCTCATTCCGCTGACTGCCTCTTTCAGTGTTTTTCATTCTCCAGACGAGAGGGTGACTGTTCATACGCAATTAGGCCTTTTGATAAAGTTTAATCTGAAGGTAAGTGCTTCTTCTGTGAAGCCGGTAGATTGGGTCATGGCGGGTTTATCTGTCGAACGGACAAAGAGGCCACCGCCTGCTCCTGTCAATGATTTATTTTTTATTTATTTTTTGCATCTTTCTGTTGCTTTTTTTTTTGCGTGAATTTCAAAATAAAGTGTATGTAACCTGTCATTATTCTGCACTTACGAAGTGGAGTGTAAGTGGATGAAAATTGATCCAGCAAATTGAAAAGGGGGTTAAGTGTTTTTGCCCTATCGACTCCAGCCGAAATGACGGTTGTATAATAATAATTTCTCCCCCATTAGCAGATGAAGCTACAGCCAAGTATTATTTGAGGGCAACATTTGCTGCAGCAGGACATTTTGTTAGTGATAATGGCCCACAGTCTAGATAAGAGTGAGGGGGGGGGGAACGAAATAAAAGATAAAATCAAGGCACTTTTGTAGCAATTTTTTGGTGGGGGGAAAAAAAAAAACTCCATATCAAGTGGGTCATTCTTAACAAAGGTGAAAGCCATCCACGGTAGGCATTGTGACGTTTGCTTATCTCAATGTGTTCGTGAATGTTGTTTATGACATTTGTGTGTCCTGGATGCCCCTGTCCAATTGTGTGCTATTGCTATCATTGCAAAGAGTCCTCCTGCTATCTCGCATGTTAATCGGTGTGCTGTCAGTGCCGGCGAAATGAAAAGCCCATCTTAGTGAGGTGGCTCTGCGTTCCTCTCGTGTCCCCTTTCACAGTGTTTTATGTTGATGGGATAATCATTCTGGCCAGAGAGGCTGGAATAACGGGGTGCAGTGGGCAGAGCGGGGGGTGACATGTGAGCCAGACGTCGCTGGTTCGAACCCCGCTTACTGAGGTGTCCCTGAGCAACACACCTCACCCTGACTGCTCCCGGTGGTCATGAGGAGCCTTGCATAGCTGACGCCACTGTCGGTGTGAGAATGTGAATGTGTGTGAATGGGTGAATGTGAAGCAAGCTTTCAGCGGCAAGAAGGTTAGAAAGGCTCTGTATAAGTCTGTTTACCATTTAATGGACAGCACTTCTTCTTCACTTGATCTTGACTAAAAGTGTTGACGTCATGAATGCCTTCTGTCTCCCCATCACAGGGTTCGCCTCGCGAGCCAATGACCCTGCCGTGTCCGCTGCTGGTCGCCGTGGTGCCAGCTCTCCCCAGGAGCGCGGCAGTGGAGCTGCACGTCACCGCGGCCCGCGATGAACCCGCGGACAGACCACGTCGCCGCACGGCCTCCGAGGCGCCGGGCGGCGGATCTGTGGAGTGCCACGTCGCCGCATCCTCCTGTGGAAGGAGCGCCGCGCTGACCCTCTCCCTGGCTCACGCCGCATCCACCGGCCAAGGCTCCGGCCCCAGCTCCAGACCCCCGGCCTCGGGGGACGTGCTGCTAGAGGAGGTCTGCACCGTGTTCCGTAACGCCCTGCAGGTGACGGGCGAACGGCTGTCACCGCAGTGCTCCAGGGTGTTCTACAAGCACGACCAGCCTCTGGCGGAGCGGGTCGCTACAGGTACGCCGGTACAACCTCAGCCGATCGGCAGCCATCTTGGTGCAGTCAATGCCCTTACAGAGGCTAGTGTCCTGCTCGTCTCTATTCAGTGGGTGCATCCTAAATGAGTTGTATTGTTACATGTGCCCACGTTCATGTGTACAATCACAACGTATGAAAGCAGACAAGAGAAAATATAATGAGAGGACAATACATGTGGGTGTTATCTTTAATGTACAGTGAAAAGACAAATGCACACTACAGAGCTATGAAATATGTGTTTGTGTGTATGTAGCGACATGGGGTGTGTTGTTTTTTAGGGGACATTAGCAAAGCAGGCCCCATGAAGTGGCATATAAATAATAACGTTCTCCAGAGGACATCTGTTTATTCCTGTGTTTAATTATTGCTGGGCGCCGTTGTTTGCTGTCCTGTGTACAGTAACACTGAGCGACTGGCACTCTTTTGTCATCATTACACTTCAATGTGGCACCGTATTACCCCCCCCCCCCCCCCCCTCCAGGTCCTTATCAAGGAAAATGAGGAATGGTATTTGTTTTACCTGAAGGGATGCTTTCTCTCTCTCTCTCTTGCTCTCTATCCCGTTTCGCTCTCTCCTCTCTCTCTCTCTCTCTCTCTCCTCTCTCTTCCTCTCTCTCCTCTCTCTCCCTCTCTCTGGGGGTGGGGTGGGGGGGGAAGCATCTAACACATCTATCAAGCCACCTCTGATGTCAGGTCCTCACCAAAGCAATCAATTAACATTTCTGAATTGATGCCATGCCCACCGTCTTACTGTCAGGTTTGGCGTTGACAAACCTCTCCTTTTTATGAAGGGACATGAAATTATGGTCGCCGGTGATGAATAGGAGTGATGGGATCTGTTCAGAAGGCGCGTGCTCACATGCATCAAGTGCCAGCAGTACCCTTTGTTTTGTCACCTAATTATATAATCATAATTCAATCTTGTCTCTCACTGTTTGGCGTGATGGTCTCGGGGGAGCAGGTGAATTGCTGAGTTCACATTAAGCAGATATTTAATTAAAAATGGGTTTTTGGACTAATTATAATGCGTAGTGGACCTACGAACAAAAACCGCAGTGCAGGCTCGTTTATATTTGCTGCATGTATACACAGTATTATTCTGTATATGTTTCAATTATTGTCGAATTGTGTATTTTTAAATATTATGTTAAGGAATGATTACTCGCAACATGAATCCTTCAAAAAGTTGACAGTCTGAAACAAATTATTCTCTAATCATCATAATAAGTCTGTGAATGGAATGTTACCGTAACAACAACTGAGACTAAATTAGGAGACAACAAAATGCATCTTAATACACAACTGTATGCACATACAATCTCCCTAAAGTCAATGAGTCATTGTTGAGCTGCTACCCTTGCTCATCCAACCGGGCTGCTCGGAGCTCACCCCACCGCGGGACTGCTCGGAGCTCACCCCGCAGGGCTGCTCGGAGCTTGCCCCACGGGGCTTTTCATGGGTCACAGCCTGCTTACACCGGGCGGTGAATCCCAAAAGTTAGAGGACAAAAACGTAACACCTCTGGTGTTAGCCATCGCTGTGACGACTGTCATCGAGCAGCTACCGTTGAAAAATGTGACTGCACACCCCCGCTCAGTTACTCACGTTAGGATTCACAGCTGATAGACACGACATGTGCCTGGAATGGAACCTTGAAACATCTTGTCTCAACGTATTATTTACGACGGTAAGGATTTGGCTCAAACAAATATTTAAATAGAAAAAGTAGAGCAAAATATAATGTTAAAGTTTATCAAGAAGCAAATGAGGCCACTTTGAAAATAATATACTTGTATACCTTTACATATACAGAAGTAATTTAAGTTGATGTTATTTATACAGTAGTGTATATACAGTACAAGACAATACTGTATATATAGTCTGGCTGAGAGGCCCCAAGATTAAAGGTGATGTCAGTGATGCCGGAGATTAGAAAAAGTATAGCGTGTATTAAACATAACACAAAGTAAGGAAATGTGTGTTTGGTAGATGATTTCTATGTCGTAACAATGCTTCTTGGCAATAAGTCTTATAACAATGGAAATCATGATTATTTCCCTTTTAAATGGTGCCATGTTTGTAAAGAACATGCATTTGTGGGATGAGCAGTACAGCTGAATATGTGGATTGCGCACATATTTGCCAAATCTTCTCTGACCATGCCAAATAGCTTTGCTTTGCTGTTGACTCTTGTTTGGTGTTGTGTGGATTGAACGATTGAAGTCGATAGACATATTGGCAATTTAAAAATGTATTATTTAACAAACATGCGCGTCAGTAGCGTGTGGAAGAACCATACACAGCCACAACAGCCTGGCACCTCCTCCTCATGCTGGTCACCAGCCTGGTCACACACTGCTGTGGGATGGCATGCCATTCTTCAACCAGCATTTGTCACAAGTCAGCAAACGTGGTTGTGTTGGTCACTCTGGCACGAACAGCACGCCCAAGCTGATCCCATAAGTGTTCTGACATTTTGTTTGTAGATTATTTTCAAGAAGCAATTAAGGCCACAATAATAATGATATACTTACAGCAGTTAGCATGCTAAATACAGTATACTGTAACCAGAGCTCTAAAAAATTATTTTACTGTGCTGTATAGTCACACACAATACTGTATATATAGTACACTGTACACTGTACGCTGTATATAGAGTACAAATACAGACTTGAACTATTTCCCTTTGTGTGTAATTAATCCATATAATATAATATTCTTATTTATTGAGATGCACCTGTAGATGTGGCCCACCACAGCCTGGCTCTAATATAATGCTCCACACACCCAGCCTTCAAGACACATTGTCCCTTCCCTTTGGCATAAATGAACAGTCTTCATGAACCGACACTCGCTAATTACCGCCTCGTTTACAGGCTAATTTGAACCAGTTTGGGAGGCAGCGTAGCACAGCTAAAAACCACTGGCTCCGCGCCTCGGCCACTGCCTAAAAACCCCACAAGCACAGCAGGCGTGAGCTATTTCGCCCAAGAGCCCCCTTAGTCTCTTCGTTATTTACCCCTCCTGATGTTTTTTTTTTTTTTGTTTTTACTTAAGCTCGCAATATTTATACATTAGTCAATTCAAACACAAAAACGAATGGCTCCCGACGTTTAGCATAAAAGGCTGTTGTTGCCGCTCGTAATGGTTTTGGTTTACGAAACAGAGAGGTTTAAGGGCAGCCGCATGTTCGCCGTGAGGCAGAATAATGGCCGATACTCTCGGGTAGATGGTTTAGTTCCATTCCATTGCTAATGTGATTGCTTTTAGAATGTGTCTAATGGCCTCTGTCCGCCAGGCCTCTCAATAAGGCTCCCCATGAAGCCCCAAAGGGGGGCGGGGAAGGGGGGGGGGGGGGATTCTGAGAGTGATGGGATTGAGTGTTGTACATGGAGTGATATTTGTTGGAGTTGAACCCAGGCCGCTCCAACTGAAATTCAAACAAGGCGAACCAAGTTACAGGTCCACTAGGGCTGCTCGATTATAGGGGAATAAAATCATAATCCCCATAATTTTGGTCAATATGGAAATCACGATTACTCATTGAGTTTGGAGAGATGTTACTTACAAAACAATGGAACAGTGAAACAATTCAACGTGCAAAAGTGCGCATGCACGTGACGTTGAGAACAAAAGACAAAATAAGAGTTTACTTCCAAAACATAACTTGCAAAATTTTATATATATTTATATATATATCTTTTTTGCTCTCTCTCTCTTTCGATGACATTGTTATTGTGATTGTGATTGTTCGGAGCCGAAAGAGAAACCACGTTCAAAATGCACAGCCCTAATGTCCACACTGTAGCTGTGTTGCCTCAATGGTAACCTTCAGCCCACACAGTAACGCTACAACTGCATGGTCACCTACCCACCCGGGGGGGGGGGGGGGGGGGGGGGGGGGGGGGGGGGGGGGGGGGGGGGGG
>JAODUK010085700.1:0-14749 GCA_027564635.1 Typhlichthys eigenmanni
TAGGTCTTTAGTTTAGCTTTAAACATGTCCACATTTCCAGCTGCCCTCAGGTCCTCAGGAAGAGTGTTCCATAGACATGGACCATATCTTAATGACACAATGTTGGATGTATGGATGTTATCAAGGTTGTCTCTGATGTTATAGTCAGCTCAGAGCCATGTGGGTCTGCTGTCCAAAACAGACGAGGCTGGGCGTGGCTAACTCGCTTCTGGCGAAAGATCCATTACGAGCTCTTCAATGATGTCTGATATTTCCAGCTGTAGCAAGCGGACACAGGTGAGAATCGAAAACATAAATAGCCTACATTAACTGATAATTTAAGATGAAAGGGTTTTATACCTATATAGAGTGTTCTTCTAACAACATGTAGTTCTGTGATCATATGGGAAATAAGTCTGTGTGTTTAAAATGCTGCATGAGTAGTACAGAGCCCATACTGTATATGTTTTCCATCACAGGCACAAGAACTCCTTTTTGTCCTACCCCGGGAGCCAGCACAAGCTGGAAAACCTAATCGCTGGCCCATATCGAACATATGGAGTGCAGGAAATTATTTGTGCAAATCGTACCCTATAAAAAGAAAACTAATAAAGGAGGGCTTAGTGAAGCAAGCTCCATTTTACAGAACATTACACCTGGAGACAGTGACAGAGGGACCAGGGGGAGATAGGGCAGTGAGACAATTGTGTTGTCAATAAATGTACCCAAGTGCCTAACTTTGTCATTTGTCTTGCGCCCAAAGGCCTCCGCTTGCACACCCTCCAGAAAGGGATGATAATATGCATCTTTAACTTGTAGCAGGCGTCTCGGATTCACATCTTAACAAATGGACCTAGCCGTCGAACCAAGCAGCCAAAACAAGGATTATGTTAAAGGCAATATCAATGTATACGCTACAAACAAACCAGGTTTTAATATGCTTACAAAATTGCATAATGACAGCCTATCTTACACACTCCCAATTAAATCCTATTTACTTAAGATACTAGTGAGCATATCTATAATTTGTCTTTAGGGAAGTCTTAGACTGAAAAGGCCTCTACATTTCTACCTCAAGATTCATATGTAGCCACCCACATCTAGACCTTGGGATCATGGAACATGTCAAATGTATGTGCATATGTCTGCATGCAAACACAAAATGCCCGACTTGCAAATTCAGTTAGATATTTGCAATTGCCTCTGTAACTAACACCGGTTGATTAATGGAGGTACTGAAGCCTCGCCTCAGGATAAGATAAGCAGCCTATCGCTGCGCTAATGCTTTCCAACATGACCTTGAGAGAGCGCATGGAAATAGACCTAAGGCTGCTATGCGCTCAGCCCTCTCACATCTGGCCCACATCCAGTGTCTAAACCACCTACTGTATTACTCACATTCACACCTAACGTTAAAGAACTGACACACGCACTATGAAACACATAGCCCTCTCTAGCATACACAAACTAAGAAACACATTTCTGTCAGCCAAGTGCTTCAAAGCACTGATGATCCCATTGTCACAGCGAACTGAATATGCATGGCATCTCCAACACTGGTTTATTTTTCCACATTCGTTGAAGAGCAGTCCGTCTTAATCCAGCTACAATCTCTCACCTGCTTCTTCGTTAATAAACAGCTGTTCCAACTAGTAACGCAGATAAGAAGTCACATTATAGTTAATAATTTAATAAAAGCATAATTAATTCTGGCTGGCTCAGCGGGAGACCGAAGAATGGTTCAGAGCATTATCAATCCACTTTGAAAATTCAAATTAATTAATTTTCTACCAAACTTTTAACTTACTTAAGCAGAACTAACAGACTGTTCTGAGGGTTGTGAATAATTTTGTCTTTCATATTAGCAATAACATGTCATAATAATTCTAATGGAGAACAACAATTTATATTTATCTCAGCAAAGTGACAGAACTCTGCCACTATTCATGTAATTCTGCTGTCTTTCTTAAGAAATGGTTTGCCATTCACCCTCTAACTCCCAATAGCATAGTCATTGAAAGGTCAGTCTGTCTGTTCATTTCCAAGACCAGCAGCAGGGCACTACCAGGTAAACATCACACAATACTGGAGTGATGAACATTCATAGCCAAAGTATTTATCAGAATAGATTACATATAGCACAACTGTGCTATTAGTTTGACACGGTTATGTCCACATGCAAATTAATGTCCGTCATGAATTAACAGCAAGCGAGATCGATTTGTGGTTGAAGCTTGGTTTTATTTATTTGATACCAACATGTGGCACTAAGAAATGCATTGTATTGCTTAGCTAAGATCCATACTAGCATAACCTTGTAACCCGTATAACAAAAGTAGACACTGTATTGCTGTCATTGCTAAGCCAAAGAGTGCTTTGCAGACCGAAGAATCTCCTCTTTGCAGGTGCACTGGGGAATAGAAATCAAAGCCGTACATGCAAATGGGATTCTGACACACTGTGAGCTTGCATACATTGCAAATGTCGGTTGTTTTGGCAATGATTAAACCCTTATACAAAACAAAGTGAAGCAGACAAAGCAAAATAAAATATTTAGACCGTACAGAAATAAGAACAGAGGTCATAAGTTAAAATATAAACATGTATTACCAATATGCATAGCTTGAGGAGTTAGCAGAACTAAAAAACTGTACATTGCACAACTGTACATTACACAAACCATACATTATTAGATCTGTGCTTACCATATGTAAATGTGGAGTAAGGTAATACACCTTTTGTTGAATTCAGCAAATAGCTCTCATGGTCTGCTACCTGTCTATTCTATGTGCCTGCTGAAAAGTATGTTTTTATACAACGGAACACATAAACAGTGGTCCAGACTGCACCACACTACACTATCCCAGCCTTGGCAATGCATGTCAATTTGGTGGGACCTGTGGCATTGAAGGTTGATGTGTAATGTTTTTATTAGTTCAAATATCAACAATCTTTCTACACCATTTCTAATTCCACCTTTAATTGATTATTTGCTAATGTCTCATTGTGAGAACTGTGAAAAAGAAGAAGAATGAGAACGGTTACGATCTGTTACTTACTGAAATGGAGAACTAAGGTCTGTTTTAATAACGCTGTGTTTCCCTCAAATATGAAGTGAAATCAATCTCTTTAAGAAATCTTTATCTTGAACATTCTGTTTCCCACTCTTTAAGAATGTGAAGCTCTGCGTCTGGCTCCATCTTCTGCTGAGAGGCAGGGAACAACTAATCTCGTCCAGCAGACACATGCTGCACACAAAATGATCTTAATGGCCTTTGTTTGTGAAGCTCGTCTCCATGAAAGAGTAAATAAATTAGCTTTAAATCCTTTCATCTTAAACATAGGAACTTCCGCTGCTACTAAGGATAACCCATCATCCCAATCATCTGCAATTACTTCTTGCCTTCTGTAAAAACATAATAAAGACTTTTTTTTCCTTTTTTCTGTCACTCACAGTAAAGATGCATCCACAAAACAGGTATATTTGGCCAGGGGTGGATTACAGTTAAGGGAGCTATTTCTGAAATGCCCTGTGAGCAGAGCAATCACTGGGCCTCAAGCCTATTTTCTCTAGAACACACAGCAGGTTATGGAACAAGGAATACAAGACCATCTTCACCATTCACTGTAACATGGTCTATAATGAAATGGGCTTCAGTGCTTATTTTATTTTAAAATTATAAATTTAATGGAATTTGTCTAGTAGTCACTCATGCAAACGTTCCCAAATTGACAAACCTTTGTAGTAGTCATATTTTTGTTTATTAATAGCAGCAGTTCTATCATGACAAATGTTCTTTTTAATTAATATATTTTGCTGTCTTAGTATACATACAGTATAGCTGAAAACTGACACATGAATATTTTAGCTAAGTATGTATTGTAGATGTGAATGAATAACGCCTAAAAAGGGTGAGCGCAGCGAGAGTGAGCCTTTGCGAAAACATAGACCCATAATATTCACACGTTGTTGGCTAGTAGATAAAATGCCTTCTCCCTACAAATTCTGTAACGCTCTCCTGTAATAGATTTATTTGGGTCATGAACTCAATGTGAAATTTACAAAGGTGGCTGGAATCCACATGCCAGATGAACTGCCAACTGTCACTTGCATCAGATCATTACTGCTAGCCTCTAGCTTCATTTCATAGAAGCATCCTTTTGCCAGAAATGAAAGCCTCACATTTTACCCATGTTACATATGCCAAAATTCGGGTGCCAAAAAAAAGCTCACACTGAGTCTTTTAAAAACAAATTATGTTTTTACGACTTCACGTAGCTCTGCTTAGGGAAACCAAAGCTCCTAAACACACTGTCCACTGAATGTTGACTCTTTGTGATATCAGAAATCTAAGCAGATTTTTGTCACTGGTGCAAGTTAACAATAACCTCCATATAAGCACATACCTCTGCCTTCTATCGGCTTTGAAGTAATAGAATAGAATAAAATAAATTGAATAGAATAATAGAATAGAATAAAAGTCAAAATGGGAATCTTGCACTGCCAATTCCCTTTTACTTACATTTACATTATTCATTTTGACACCTTTTGGTGTCTCCTTTTAAAGTCTGCCCATCTATTTATAGATATACAATAGAACAAAATGACAATTTCATTAATTAACAAAGAACCATGGGCTTTAGTCAATCTGTTATTTTAACTATGCAGCATTCAGTAATTCATTAATTATGTAATTAATTATTTGCTCAATAGACAGCCAGTGACAGCAAGCCCTGCACTTTCCTAATGTGTATCTTGCATGGTAATTATCTTTGATAGTAACACATACTGTCATTTTATGTCCTTGTTTATATAGACCAGGGGTCAGCAACTTCACTTAACAATAATGGCAGTTATTATCAAAACAAGAGAATTATGTGCATGAAATATGAGAACTATACAAGAATGCTGCCATCGCCGACATGCTATCGAGCCCATTCCACGCCCAACAGCGTTACTCGTACTATCCAGTCAGAGGCAGGTGGATGTTTGCTGCATGGAGGTGAGAATGTATGTCAATCAAACTACCTTAAAGAACAGGTCACACAACTGTTAATGTCTGTGCATTATTTGGCATGATGATAAGAGTGTGCTTGAACATTTCCAAAAAACCTCTCTTGCACACTTATTGCCAGTGGTGTGCCATGGTGGCACTCGTGCCAATGGTTGCTTACCCCTGATATAGACAATTATTTAAATGTGATAGAAGGTGTATTGTGCTTTGCTTTAGTAAGTATGGCATATGTACATCTATGGCAAGGAAAAATCTGGGGAGAAATGCAGAGAGGAAGTCAACTAGAGATTCACTTTGTGCATATTTTATTACACATAATCAATCGTGGAATGTCTGACTAGGAAATGACTTCAGCTTTTATCATATGGACTCTACTTAATTCCACCGTAGAAGTGGCAGAGTTATTAATGTTTTAATTCCCAGAAGGCAGCATTACATGATATTTTTAGGGCTGTAGTATAGTAGCAGTACTTTTTGAAATATACGAATATTTGAATATATTATATATCAAGCCCAAACCATTGCATTGCATTTTTCCCAAAGGCATAATTTCAAAGCAATAAATTGCATTTAAAAATGCTGCACACTTCAGAGTCCTCCCTAGAGACAGACACAACTCCTCCCTAGAGACAGACACAACCTTAATACAGTATGACACGTGTCTTCACTGGCAATCCATCTTAACTAAATCATTTATATCACATGGTTCTCAGCAGGAAACCGATGGAGTGACTACTCCGGGTAGGGAATGAGTCCTTACCCCAAGTGAAGGAGTTCAAGTACCTCAGGGTCTTGTTCGCGAGTGAGAGGACTATGGTGCGGGAGATTGACCGGAGAATCGGAGCAGCGGGAGCAGCGGGAGCAGTATTGCAATCACTTTACCGCACCGTTGTGATGAAAAGAGAGCTGAGCCGGAAGGCAGAGCGCTCTAAGATCTACCAAAGATCTACCGGGCAATTTTTGTTCCTACCCTCACCTATGGTCATGAAGGTTGGGTCATAACCGAAAGAACAAGATCACGGGTAAAAGTGGCCGAAATGGGTTTTCTCAGGAGGGTGGCTGGCATCTCCCTTAGAGATGAGAGCTGAGTAAAGCCACTGCAAAGAGCCGCTGCTCCTTTGCATCGAAAGGAGCCAGTAGAGGTAGTACTGGCATCTAGTAAGGATGCCCCCTGGGCGCCTCCCTTGGGAGGTGTTCCAGGCACATCAGGCTGGGAGGAGGCCTCGGGGGAAGACCCAGGACTAGGTGGAGAGATTATATCTCCACACTGGCCTGGGAACGTCTTGGGATCCCCCAGTCAGAGCTTGCTGATGTGGCTTGGGAAAGGGAGGTTTGGGGTCCCTTGCTGGAGCTGCTGCCTCAGCAACCCGACTCCGAATAATCAGGAGAAGATGGATGGATGGATGGATCACTATAAACCAAGGAAATGTTGAACAGATATACTGTACCATTTTGACAATTTTGTGTGTGCTTCTTGAGTGAATATAAACGTCATTCCAAAAATGATCTCACCCTGAATTAAATATAATATTCAGAATTAAGAAAACAAAGGCCTAGGGTCCAGTGTGAGTTGGCTGGTGATTGTGTGTTCTTCATGGAACACATTACAGTAGCATTTGTGCCTGAGGAATTATTTGGCTCAAGAATTCAATGGTCAGATATAAACATAAATTACAAGTCCATTAGATATCTTTAACCCCAAAAGTTCAGCTCATAACATTAGTGGGTTTGAGATAAAAGCAACATTTGATTGAACTATTCTCTAATTAATTTCTATGAGAAATCAGAGTTCCGAAAAAGCATTTCATAAGGGTGAAATTATCTCTCTATAAATGTGTTTGCCATTCTTATATCATAATTATTTTCCTCAGAATTTTTTTTCTTCTTTCAATTGGTCCCAATTATTTGGTTTAGGACAGCACAGCAATTATAACAGATTTTTGAAATTATGCCTGAAACACATCACGAAGATGATCCTTGTGTCTAATTTGCAATGCGACTGCTTCTCTAAGTGA
Organism: Typhlichthys eigenmanni; assembly: GCA_027564635.1. NCBI lineage: Eukaryota > Metazoa > Chordata > Actinopteri > Percopsiformes > Amblyopsidae > Typhlichthys > Typhlichthys eigenmanni. Next base: position 7,010 of record JAODUK010085700.1, read on the forward strand.
ACAGCAAACAGTAAAGCAGTTTGCACCGCTACAGCACTGTTGCTTGTGCTCCGTGTGTGGTACAGACAGCGCCTAGCAGCAGCAAATTCTCTCTACGGAACAAATATACGCTAAGCTGCAGCAACAGTGGAACGGGAGAGGAAATTCCTTTGTAACGGCTGCCAGAGTAATTAGTTCCTTACTGCATTATGCATCAGCAGAAGTGTCAGGCAGGGTTAGTATTCTGGCAGCATGCAGGTACACAGGGAGAATCGTGCAAAGCTCATACAATAAAGGCTTTAAACATGGAGAGCTACAGTACAATAACAATACAAGGCATGTAACAAAACAACACCTATATGCATGCAATGTATTAGGTTCTACTTTCATTATGGGATGAGAGAGGTGTCAGGTGTTTGTTTAATTATCCTGCGCCTGCTGCATGAGCTATGCAGCGGGAAACATGCTAGCCAGGATGTACACACACGCGCATATGCGGCAATGCAGTGCAGTCCTGTTGAACACAGCAGTTTGTTTATGTTAGTCTATGATATGACTATGTCATGTATGTCCTAGGTTCAAACAACATGGCACACCTGATGCTGGCTTCATACAGTTACCTAAGATACGTGGGCACTGCAAATGTTCCTGTACACAAGTGGTGGATGGTTTTATTTTTATTTTGTTTTTGTCATTTATGTCAATGTTTTTGGAAGCAGAGTAAGCTTCTGTAATGGTATCTTCTTAAAGGTACCATACATAAGGGACATCTTGTGAGTTCTGCCATGTGTTCTGCTTGGCACAATAAGCTCTCCATTCAAAACCATGTGGGATAGAAGTGGTGCTTAGTAGGTGTCAATCTAAGTCGTTAGCAGGTGATTGAACCAACTTCAACTAGCCTGAAAAGCAATGATGTGACATGATTTACAAACAAAGACGCTTTTAATGGACTGAATCACATTAAGTGTGAGATTCCCCAGACTGATCAAATTGTGGCGCTTGCAATATCATGTTCTACTGAGGGTAAATAAAACATTGTGAAGTGCTTGTCATCACCGCTTTAACAGTATCCATATAAAATGTGTGTGCCATTTGAGTGGTGTGCAGATTTTGTATTTTACGAGTATATAAGGCTGAAACCAAATATATAATATTGTACCAGACATTTCTAAACACTGGAATGATGTCTCGTAGAAATCAAACTTCATCCACAATTTTAGAAAAATATTGCTGTTAATATCATTGGGATTATGTCCTGTCAAAACCTTTCGCGGCCACTGTCAGAAGCCAAGCTATGCTCCCTGAGCATGCACATTGCTGCTGTGTAACTGTCAATCACCCTATGCTTAGATTTAGCCTACTGTAGAAGAAATCACAGCGGTGTGAAAATGGACGTGTTTCCAATTGGCACAACACATGGAAGGCAAAACAATTCTGCGCTACCCTTCACTTAGCTATCATTTTTTAGTCTTTTTAGTATTCTGACTGCGATAGAAGCATTGTTCACACCGTACCTGCCTTGCTTCTATAATGCACAGTCCTCCCCAACATCATTATTTTTAGGTTTACATTCTGCATTAAGGAAAAAAAAAGATATCGCTTGCTGCACTATCGATCCAACAGTGTCATCGGGTGCCATTTGTCGTCACACGTAGTACCACTGGTACTTCTGTTTCTCTGTGCAGCCAAGTAATGAGTCTGCTGAAGAGGAGAGGAGTGATTGAATGGGATAACCTCAAAAACCCAAGGACTCGGTTTGCTATATTCTCAGTGGAGCACTTTCGGTCACTGTCTGCTGAGTCTTTTCCAGAGAGCCAATGTACACAGAGATATGTGGGTCTGTTGGAATCTCCATACCCACATAGCTTGACCCACTTGAAGAGCCAACACACACACACACACACACACACACACACATACATACTGGCGCAGGTACAGACTATCAATGCAGGTACTGTATTCTCCTCTGCAGAATGAAAGGTGTCTCATACAAAGTCAATAAGATGAAGCCGAATCCTCCTCCTGTCCTAATTCCCATGGGTCATGCTTGTTAGGTGCTGGGCTAACTAGATTTGAATTAATGATAAGTGTATTTGTGATTTCATTCTTATTCATCTCTCCATTTAGAAGGCATGAAACATTTATTAACAACCAACCAATATTCAGCATTGTCATGTATTGTATAGTAAATAAGTTTTTAACCATGATATAACAAGACTTGCATGAGACCACACAGCTCGCATTTCTATAATATAGTAAAACACAAGGTGACCGATTTAGCCAGCCACCCCAAAAGACTGGCAGTAGACTACAGTGCAAGTTACAGTAGCAATATCTGTCTTTTTAGACATGGTTTAGTAATTTGGACTTCCATGTTGACTACTGCTATGGATGGAATCAGGCAACAGAATCATCTTAAAATATATTGCATGAAACTGTGGAAGCTGTCTTTGCTATATAGACTGAACATTGATGCTGTCAGAACAATCTGTATTTATAGTGGACTATGTGAGTCGTATGCGTAGAAGACTCATCCGTTAATAAACAGTACCACATTTTTTTGTTTGTTACAATCTTTCACTCAATATTATGTTGTTTATTTCCCCTTGGCTATCGTCCTTCCCACAAATTTGTGAAAGGCATTTCAGATTTATTTGATCAATTCATTTGATCAACACAACACTATATTATAACAGGCCTCTGCAGGGCAGCCGTTAACCACAATAAAGCTGCTTGCCATTTAGCTGCTGTGTAACCAGATTACCTGATCATTTAGTCGGTCTGGCATTTAAGCCATGTTCCTGCAGAGATCTCATTCTGTATATGTTTGCTGTGGGACTAGATCCCAGTAATACCCAAAAGGCCAATGCTACTCTTTGGTTGGGACTACAGCCCATCGCTGGGGCCTGTAATCTGGCATGTGTGATGTTATCTTTGCCGGGGAGTGTTCAGCTGTATCTTGTAGCTAGTCTGGCCTCTGTCCTGTGTCCTTGCAGCTTCATGTTATTGTTCTCTCTATGCTCTGCTGCCCTTGGTCAATGCTTTCCTTCCATCTTTTCCTCCAGGTGTCTCTGCTATTGACTTGCTCTCTCCTGGTTCTCATCCACGACCTTACGGTCTGTCATCCTGTTTGCTCTTGTCTTGACATCTTTCCTTATAGCTATAGTATCCTTCAGCAAGATGAGAAAGGATGGTGCTAGCTGTCCACTGTTTGCATCGCCTATTTAAATGAAATCAATTAACCTTACTATACCTTACAATCAGTCATTACTACCTCAACTACCAACTATACCACATACGTCTGAGTCCAAGTTACACTTTTAGTTATTTTTACCTTTTTCATCACACTAGAGGTTCTTCATCATTGACAGCCATTAAGGTGTCTCATGCTTAATGGACTTGTCTGGTATCTATAGACAGATGGAAGATAAACGATAAATACTAAAAAGAAAAAGGGTTATGAATGTGAAGGCTTTGGGTAGGCGGATAGGGGGTTGTCCTCAACTCACATTGATTTAGCTGTCAAAAGGTGGAGTCCAATCTCCTCTCCAGCAACGGATTACTTGTGCATCATCACTGCCATCAAAACAATTCTCAGATCGAATGGGCATATCACATACCGCACAGCTTTTAGCATGACATCGTTTGTTTTCATTATTGTTGTTTTTAACACATGCTACATTTAAATAAGGCAGAATAGACTGTTGCAGCAGAACACACCAGAATAGATAAGGGTTATGCGCAACTTTCTTCCGCATTCTGTAAAATGGGTCTCATTGCTTCCGGTTAGGTGCTACTGTATATGAGCTGGAATATGACTTCTTTTATTCCTCCAGGAACTACTAAAAATAATAGCTACCAATGTCCATCAAATTGTGACAATATTAGTTAAACTATTGAAAAAACTTTAGAAGGATAAAAAAATAAAGATTCTATCAACATACATCTGAGCAGGGAGTGTATTCTCTGCTGCCGGGTATATTACCTAACATATATGCTCAGCACACGATCCTAATCACGCACGTCGACAAGTTCGATTTCGGAATAAAAAGCAACAGACAAGCTGTGTTATGCTGAAGATTATAACATGTAGGATCGCATAGGCTACTAGCTATTTGTTAGCGCAAGCATCCAGCTTTAGCTGACACACCATTCACTGTACATTAGTCTATAAACAATGGACTAACGTAGCTCATTGCATGATAAAGCTGTTAACTCATCGGAATAGACTGTCAACAGATTCATTGCACTGATTGAACAAATAATTGAAATATATAAATCAATGTAGGCTAGATATTACAAACTAATTGTCTGCAGTGTGCCAGACCCAAAGTAATAAACTAAAATGTAAATAATCTAATAGGCTAATGTACAAACATTGACCTGTACTGTATAATAATTATTAGTTGTAGCATTTTAAATAAATAAGACCATGTACAGTTCTACAGGAGTAATATAGTTACTGCAGTGTTATCAGCACGGCTGTGATTATCTCTGACATTTAGCTGTATAGACACTCATCCATTCTAAATATAACTGTAATATTGTTGTTTGATGATCATCAGGTATCGGTCAGAATTATTTACCCCCCCAAAAAAAAGAGCATTAGGTTATGTTATCTGATTACCCAAAAGTGAATATTACGCTGACAATTTGGTTCAAACCAATGTAATGTTATCACTTTCATCGATAAGCGGAAGCAATGAGATCTGTTTTCCGGTTTGGTCATGTAACGTTCGACATAGCCCCTATAGAAGGTACTGTAGAGCTTTTGAATTACTAATATTACAAAATAAATAGCTTTAGTCTGTATTTTTGTTAAATACAAACACAAATGAGGTCAGACTAATCAATTACCAGATGTATGGGCTTTTCCAGGGTAAATCTTATTTTTCTTCAGATGTGCTTATTGATAAAGTATTGTAGTTGGTGATTTAGAAATGTTTCTGTAATACAGCATAAACCTCCATACTACATTTACATGTTCAAATTCTATCAGAAGGTATCATTGAGGTCTTTTTGTCTTACTTCAACAAACCTCTACTCTATTGCTTACAATTCGGCCATATTTGGCCTATTGCTGAAGCATGGATCCTTCTTGCACTGCTTGTTGGGGTATACTATTAAACAGTTATAGAAATTCACTATATGACTGTAAAAACACATCTTAATGTATAGTAATACAAAACAGCCATGTTGTTGAGGAGGACCATGGTGACTTTGGCACAGTGATCAACAATGAGATTTTGCCTTATCGTGTTTTTTTCAAGTCTTTATGGCTGCTATTAGGCAACAATATTAATAGACGGTGGGGCAAGACTTGTCTTTGCTTTCTCCCTCTGAAAACAATATAGCCTACTACCCCTTCAATTTTCTAGAAAGATAATAGTGGATAGCCTTAGGCTATCACATTTGACCGTATAAAGCTTATAAGTCAGTTTTAGAATGTACGTCCAGTCCGATATGGATTGGTGTTAGCAAATAAATTAATTGAGCTGATTGACATAAACAATAAGTCTGTTATCAAAACATACTTAAAACAATAAAAACTGTGTTTTAGCGATAGTCTTGTAATGGTAATTCTAAAATCATCACAGAGTTGGTTTCTAAAGATATTTTGATACATGGAGAAGGGTAATCGTCGTCCAAAGAAATGGTTGTATTCAGCATGCAATAACTGTGAAATTGAATATTCTGGTAATTGAAAACATAAGTTATAGCCTCTGTGGAACCTAGGAAAGTGTTTCATCAAAGGAATCACTCTATGCGAGAAAAGGGACATGGCTCTAGAATGTTCTGACTGTTCCAATCTAGCAGATTAATGAGTTAGCCAGGCCTATGCTATAGCTATGCCCTAAGAGGAAAGCAGAGCACACGATGCTCCATATCAACAAAACAGACCCTTTTCTCCATCGTCACATTCCTGGGTGCAGCAGATAGGCTGTGGAAGTGGAATAGGGTCAATCTACATCACTTCAGCCAGTTATGTTTAGAACAAGTTAGCACTGTGCCTTGGTACACAGGAGGCCCTGCTGCTATTACAGAAGCCTCATCTTCGGGTTTCTACAATAGTTGCATTGCCCTTAATTTGATAGTCCTTCATGGTCACAGCGGCTGCATTGCTGTAAATGTCATTTAACCCATGTAATGTTTTGCAGAATAGACCTTCAAGGATTATTGTACACCTTCTGAAGAAAATAGATCATCGTTATCGTTCTTTTCCACTGCTGGTACCAGCTCGCCTCTATACTCGCTTTAGGGAGCTTTTCCATTGCATAGTATCAGCTCTACACGACTCTATTCGCCTCTGCATGGGTCTTTTTCCACTGCAGATACTACCCACTCAGTTGTACCTGGTCACCATAGCGACGGTGTTGTTCGAACCACTTATGAATTAGATCGGTAGTCATTTTGATTTTTTATGTTGGAATGTCCTTTGGTAGCCGTGTACAGCCAACAGTTCATAAAGACATCTTGGTCACGCTTTACTTCACGTGAAGCTCTCTCACTAGATATGTCGTCGACAACAGAGAGCAATCTGCACTTCCTCAATTTATCACGCCGTGGTTTTGCCTTTTGCCATTTAATAAAGGTGAATAAAAAGTTGCGGCTGCTTCAGTAGTTTGCGGTACAGAATAAGTAAGTCCGTGTTGCGCAATGACGAAGTGACAATTTAATCCAATAAGTAGTCTGCATTGTTGTCACGTCACATTTTGGTATTGCTTCAGCTCGTTGGAACCTAGACAGAGCAGGTACTAGAAAAAGTACCTGGTACCAGGTACTATCCAAACTTTTGCCCAATGGAAAAGCAAAAAAGGCGAGTTGAGTTGAGCTGGTACCACGCAGTGGAAAAGCTCCCAAAGCGAGTAGAGTCGAGGCGAGTTGAGTTGAGCTGGTACCAGCAATGGAAATAGACACATTCTGACCAATTAGACCACTTAGGGAGTGGAGGCAAGGCTGGCCTGGAAATTGACACATTCTGAATATAGAGAAAACATTTATTTTGAGTTAATAAAGTCTTTGACAAAGAATATTTGATGTTTAGTTAGTATCTTTACCATTGCAGATACAATTGAATGACTGATATTAAAATGCAGTTTCTTAGGCAACATGTGATGCATTGTTCCCCTTCTAATATCAAACCACTATGCTAATACAGCTAGCTAAACAATGTCTGACAAGGGTGGGGTGGGTTGTAACACTGCAAACAGTGTTACATCCATACCCGGTCTCCCCATATCCAAATGAGTGAGTGTGTTACTCCTTTTATGTTATTAGACAGAGAAAATAATGGAAATAAAGGACAATGTCTTGAATGTTGCTAATTCAAAATAAAACCATACTGTTTACAACTTTAGTTTTAGACCTTTTGTCAGTGCCCCAGTAGACAGACTGTGTAGTTCTCCCATAGGGCTGCTTGACCTAGTCAGTGTCAGTGTCAGTGAGGACAGAATAAAATAAAGAAATTAAGAGAAACCTTATAATTTATGGTAGACCCATTGTTACTGTAGATCTTATAAGCAGAAAGACATTCAGCTATAGGTTGTTTATCCATTCACAGCCCACATTTTAATAAGGTGAAAAGTTCCAGAACAGTGTAAAACTCAATCGAAAATAGGAGGAAGCAGAATTAAAGTCAAACATGTATATAGTGATTTAAATTGTTATATAAACCATTATGTTTTATCCATCCATCCATCTTCATCCGCTTATCCAGAGTCGGGTCGCGGGGGCAGCAGCTTCAGCAGGGGACCCCAAACC
>JAODUK010085701.1:0-14748 GCA_027564635.1 Typhlichthys eigenmanni
TGTATATATATATATATATATATATATATATATATATATATATGTGTGTGTGTGTACGTATATGAGACATGGGAATGTGTGTGTATATATATATATAGTATATATATATATTTGTTATGGGAATATGTATACACAGATGTGTAGGATATATTATTTCCATCCTAGTAAACTCTCATAGTTAATAGTTCCTTCTTAAGGGCTGTCGCCATAGTGATTAAATGTTGTGAAGAATGTCAGACCTCTCCTCTCCTCTCCTATTACACTCATGTTGAGAACACCCCATGCAGAGGCAATGTTCAATAAATAAAAATAACACAAGAAATCACAAACACAACATGAAATCAGAATCGTCAAGGTGCTGGATGATTTTCCCTCCCACAATCTTTCTGTTTTTCTTTACCCTCTTCCTCTCTGAGGCTCATGGATATTTTCACATGCAGATAGTTCTCCTTTTACTGTAAAATGACATATAATCTAGAAAATAAACAAATTATCAGTTTGATTATCAACTTTATACAACTTCTGAAGCATTATGTGAGTGTGTGAGTGAGTGATACAGTTCAACTCAGTGTCCATTAGAACATACAAAACAGACAAGAGAGCAGTGTAATAACAGTAAAGAGTAATTGCACCCTAAATTGTGTTTTCTGAGCTATAAAAGTAAAAGGACTGAACTGTGATAACATAAATGCTGGTGTTAATATTGAAAATATTCCAGTTTTTATAAAAAGCTGGTTGAAAATGGATCTACGCTTCATGTCCAAGGGCCTTGCTGGCTTAATTCTGACCGTAACTTCGTTATCAAAATCAATTGATGTTAATTCATGTTATCTTTCGCCTTGCAATGTTTTCCATTTCATTCCTGTCCACATTGATCGGCAGTACCCACCCACCAACAACCGTTCAGTGTTGGTCTTGCATCCCAAATCATTTAGTTTGAAACCTTTATAGAGCAGATGTGTTTTTTATGGTAGTTAAATGCAGGGTAAGTTATTCTCGAGAACACTCAAATCAAAACAATATTCTTCTCCGCCCTACAAATTGAAGCGCATTGTGAAGGAAAACGAAGTAACCTACTATAGCTTTGCTATTGCGAGCGGTGATCGCCACATTACGTTTGTATATACAGAGCCAGGGCTGTGTAAATGTACAAGATACTTTTTTCAACACGCACAGAGAATGGTAGTATTTGGTGAATTTGACTAAACGTGTATTAGCTTACAATTAGCTTGCAATAGCTGACTATGCCTAAGTCTTAGGCCAACAAGAATGACAAATCGGAGAAGTCAGGATAATATCCTTTCATCGATTAGATGAAAGGATATTATCCTATCCACTGTAACAGTAGGTTACAGTGGCTTGCTTTCTCAAGATGGAATACTAATACATAAATATGGAAAAATATTTAGGCCTATGCTTTCAGTGATTGAACATGGAACAATCTTAGGGGGCTTTAGAGGTCTGATGGTCCTGAAAAGCAGCAGAATGTCAAGGTCTCTAATAAAACACATCAGATTCAATCATCTCAGCTGCAAGACGAGCTGGAGGACACCTTGTTTTTACTTGACTGATATCAGTTTATCGATTCTCCTTTCTCCTCCTCACCAGAGCTCTGCAATGTCCCATGAGGGACTCCTCAAAGCATGACAATCTCCCACAACCATTCTCCAACAGGAAGAATAGGGTTGAACAAGTTCTCTGTGGTGTGTAGTGGGTGCACACAGCATGGTACGCACCACAGACACGCTGCTTTATGTTTGTCTGAAGTACATATACGGTGCCCTGTAGGGTCCGGCCTCCAATAAACATGACATCACATTGATGAGAGGCATTTTACTATCGCAAGCTCATTCATTTTGCATTCAATCATTGTGTTTGGCTGCAAATTGATAATATATGATAGAATACAAATAAATGACTGAAAACTGATTGGACATGCACAGTGCACATATTTGTGAGTGAAATAAGGACCCCTGTTTATAATTGCGGTGGCCAGCAAACACAAATACACATTTAACGGGTTGCATTTAACCTGTTAGTACCCTTGTTAGGTTGATTAAGGGCACATTTGTTAGGACACTAAATTACACCAGTGTTTGTAGCAGCAGGGTGAGGCTTTGCTTCTGTGTTGCCGTGGAGAGCAAGATGGGACACAATTATATTATAGTGCCTCTGGATTAACATGTCTCATTATTCATGACCTCACTGGTTCATGCACACTATTTAGGTGGGAAGCCATGTGTGCCGCTCAACATCTGTAGCATGAAACCCACAATATGGTGTACAATCACACTTGCATTTGACAGAGTGCGCTCAGGGCTAATGAAATACATTAAGTAATCTGTTAGAACAGGAACATGGGTCACCACCTTAGTTCATCCAAATAATAATAGAAATTGTTGAAATATTGTATTATTCATAAAAGACGGAATCGGTCATAGAGAGGTACTGTATATTTGGATGTGTATACAAGTAGGTTAGAGTTTGGCGTCTTGCTCAAGGAGGGTGTATGTTGTATGTTCAAACCTTCAGACAACTAGATTGTCCCAGAGTCTTTTAGGCATGCGTCATCAGATTTTCTCTAGGTAGTGTTAGAGTTAGGGATATCTTTTTAAAGGGAATAGCCCTGATGAAGCTGAAGTTCATTGGGGCAACACAACCTGGTCGATGGCCCCCAGGTGAATTCACATGAAGAACCCTGCTCCTTCACAAACCCTGCAACCCTCACAGGGTTTTGTGTGTACGGTACAAGTACTCCTGCCATACACACATAACCAAAAGACATCTGACATCCCTATAGGCACTCCTCATTGTTTGATTTAGTTCTACATCATGTGTTTTATTGCATGTTGTTGTGTTTGCATTTATGTGAATTGTCCCATCAACAGTGTTGGGCAAGTTACTCAGGAATTATAATACGTTACTAGTTACTTATTGCTCTTTCAAAATGTAATGATTTTACTTTACTTATTGCTGGGTATTAAAGGGAATTAGTTACATTACTATATTACTTTCACATTCACTACCCTGTCTCACCCCTTCTGAAAAATGACAACCTGTGTAGCCAGCTCATTGTAGAATAGAATCCTCTTTAATGGAACAATAATTAAACTTAGGAGTCAACAATCAGCCAAAGTGAAAAAATGCAGCCTCTCAAACCAGATGATTGGACGGGTTGGTTCAATTTGCTTACCCTAAGTTTGCTAGGACCAGACATCTAGCTAAATATTTATGTATAATTAGTAATTGTAATAGTACTACTGTTTGGAAATAGTTATTTTGTACACTACTACAGTAGTTACTGAAAAAAGTAAGAATGGTCATGACACTAGTGTTCATCAATCAGTATAGGCCTATTCCTCACAAAATGCACAATGGACTGTCAATACCCACAACATGAGCATGCCACACACAGTGTAACACATTAAAGTTACAGCTCTAAATCAAATCATTAAAAGTGGCTCCAGTGGTACAGATGTACACTGACATCTTGTTTATGGTAAGTGGTCACCTTGTACTGTGCTGTGTAATAGTCGTACATTATCACACCATGATGATAAAGGATAGACTAATGCTTTCCACAGCATCCATGGAATTGCAGTGCATGATCTTGATATGCTGTAGCTCATCTCTCTCTTCTCTTATTCTCAATTCCCTTTATTCTATTTTCTACTCTTCTTTAGTAGTCAGTTTACAAAATGTCTATTTTCCTCTCCTATATTCTGCAGTCAGTTTGTAATCTCCTCTCCTCTACTCTTCTCTCTCCTCTCCTTCTCTCTCCTCTCCTCTCCTCTCCTCTCCTCTCCTCCAGTCAGTTTGTATGTTTGGGCCAGATGCGGTAGAACAGGGAGATAATGTGTGACTCAGGTGAAGCATTTCCTACAAGCTGCTTCTTCAACTGTCAGAGGTCGGGAGGCTCTGCGGTGTATAGGGTCAGGTCACGGGGCTACAAATCAATATCCAGCTATATTACATTCAAGCATTGGGAGACGGCAATGGAGACTATTGTACAGTGCAGTCGCATCAAACCGGGGTTCGCACAGCTATGGACATGGTGGTTGGTTGGAAGTGCACACAAATTCTTCACTATTGTTAATTTTTGTGAACACAATGATGCAATAGTGGCGGGGCTGTCTGTGTGATTGTAGGACAGGTCTTTAACAACAATATGTAGCGCATTTGTGTAGGTGTTGGGGTGCTTATCCATTTATTCGTGTCGGCACTTGTAGTGGGTTTGAAGAGGTTTGCAACCACTTGCGTTGGCAGCTAGAATGTGAGGTTATACGAGGTTCCATTGAAGAGTGTCTTCTCTGTTTTATCTTGCAGTCTTTTCCTCTCCACTCTGCCATTGTTTTTTGAGTCTTTTCCTCTTCTCTTACTCCCCCTCTCCTTCTATCTGACAGTTAAATGGATTTCTATCACTACTGACACACACGCGCGCCACACACACACGCACACGCACACACACACACACAGCTATTACTTTAATATGTGTGCTACAGTCCACACGTGAGGTCCAAGCATCTGTAGGATCAACATTAAAAACATCAACTCATCTTCCGTGAACAAGTGAAAGACAAATGTCAATATTTGCCACAAACAGCTATTGTTAACTCTAATCAAAAGGGATTATATAATTTCTCATTTAATAACCATCACTCCATTTAAACATTATGTTCATTGTGCAAATCCTTACATGCAAAATAGCACAAACGTCAACCCGTACACTAGAACTCTTTAGAAAAATATGTCTACAGCATGTATGGCTCTCTCCCTATACTTTCAGCATTGATAAGTGCATGACCACCAGCCTCATACCAAGATGTCTTGTGAAGACATCACCACAGAAGCTTGCAGGGGACGGCAGTGGCATACATGGGGACATATGACTTTCATGTCGTATGTATAGGTTATACTCATGGCCTTCTCTCTCTTGACATTATTGTCTGTTTTGTCTTTCTCACAGTTTTAATAGCAAGTGCGGTCTTCCTAGGTGATGGGTGTGACCCTTCAATAAAATGTATTTGCTGTGTGATGACACATTCTTCATGCATTATAAATCAACAAGCAAACAAAAAAGCTCGTGCGTGATTGGTTCGATGTGAGTGACCTCAGCAGTTTCTTTCAGCAGAGGGTGCTGTTCTGAGATATAACTGACATATACTTTAAATGGACTTGTGAAACATAATAGTATTAGCCTGTACCTAGACTGTACTTTGTATTATGTGAATATAATTGACATAATGTCTAAGTATTAAAATATTAAATAAAAATAAACAATAATACATGCTTTATTTGGAGATCAATTAGAGAGTGAATAGAGGTTCCCGTCTATGTAAGTAATATGTAGGCTACTTTGTGTAACTGCAAGTTGCAAGGGTGGGCCTAGCCTGTTTGTAGGTTACAAATGCACCAAGGCTGCCCGACAGCCTCAGGGCAACCCCAGTAGCTCACATGTATTTGCATTCAAAGCAGTGCAAAGACACTGTCAGGAGGGCTAGTCGGCGTATTCGAAATCCTGTTGCTAGCTACGTTACCATTTTGAAAATCTGAAATCTGTTGAAGTAATTGTGAGGATTGATCTAAATATCATCTAGGCTACCAATTTTCAGAAAGACCAGACAAAAATGTAGTTTTTCATAAAATTCAAAATGGCAGAACAATTTGGCAGACAGAAAATTATCAGTTATGACACAGTTAAAAAGTTAAAACATTATAATATGGTCCCAAATGTAAATGTAATCTTAGCCTGACCTTGAGAGGTGGCCCCAGAGATTTTGTGAACCTCAGAAATAGGTGTGCCATAATGTGAGAGTTATACAATATTACCTTTTAGAGCGACTATTATGTGCCATGTGTTGCCATACATGCTACTGTAGGCTATATGTGTATGGTTTATTTGTTACACGTGTGATGTTACTCAGCATGAAATAAATAAAGCTTATTAACTTAAGAAATGTATTAGCATAGCCTACCTAAATGTTTCTTTCATAGCATAAATCAGCATAATAGAAATAATAGATAATAATAGAAAACATTGGGACGGTTTTTTTTTTAGCAATGGTCAGTTTAATTACTTAGCAGCACAATTTAGCAGAAAAGCAACGCAAATAAACACCATTTATTTTGTTTATTTGACGGCCATAGGGGACAGTTTAATATTTTTCAAGCTTTAGAAAGTTCTCCTGTGTGTGTGTAATTTTTTTATTTGACCTATTATAGGCTTTTTAAGCTATAGTGAAGGCTACAGTAAATTGTTGACTTTGTAATTATAAATGTGATCCTTTTTACACCATATCTCATCTTAATTTAAAATGTGTAAAACAACTTGAACTAGTTTTTAATATAGGCCTAAATTGTCTGTCTTATGTCTGTATGCCTACATCTATTATTTCCCCCCCTCTTTTGAGAGCTCACAGCCTGTTAGCTGTGTGGTCTCATAGCTACGTAGTGCTATATGGTGATGATGTGTGGCATTGCTTCAACTACATTGCTATTAGGCTACACAGCCAGGCTCCCTGCTGCACCTACATTTCACTGTCAAGAGGTGAATAAGGAATCTCCATGGTGACAGTCAGACATATTGTAGGCTATATTTCAACAAAAGTGCATTTGATTCTCCACTGATGGTGGTCAGTGCTTGATGATGGATTAGCCTTAGCTTCACACAGATGGATGAAATCAAGGACAGATTCACTGACATCTATCTAGTTTTGTGTTATTTTGGGCAAAACATCCAGGTGAACTTCAAAATTCCCCATGTAAGATAATGACTAATATGCTGTTCAAAGTTAATTGAACAGATGTTAATTTATATGCACATACTATAGAAGGTGAGAAATCCTATCTATAATAGGCCTACATACAGCTGTCATTTGTCCACAACAACACATATTGAATTGTTAGTATAACAGTCTAAATCATTAGCTGGAAATTTGACCACCTCCAATCAATCAATCAGAAAAAAAAGTTAAAAGTTTGAAATCGGTGCAAGCAGACAAATAGACCACCTTCAACCAATCAGAACATGACAAATGTGGGGATATTTCGACCACAGGCCTTAAATTGGCATCGGTACCAACAGACAAATTGTTTTCAAATGAGAGCTTCCCCAGACTTAGCCTATTATGTAAAGTGAAGCAAATCATAGAGACAGATTAGAAAATAAGAATGGTTTGAACTAGGCAATTGTGATCGATTTCAAAACAAACAGCGTAGGGACATTATGTGGATCATTAGCCTACGCAGTTTTGTTCAGCGTATACAATAATCAATACATTTACAAAAGCAAACGGAAGACAAATACCTTGCTCAAGGGCATGCTGAGAAATATATTTGTTGACAGAAAATGTTTCACAGTCACACTAGTCCAAATTCTGCAGACATTTCCTCGAAAACAAGGATTTATACTTGGACGGTTATTGGTTCGCTGCTTTTTGAGCATTTTGTCTAACGTGTAAAGGGAATACACTTAAAAATAAAATAAAATATTGTGTGTCAGGGCAAAACTAATTTGTTGTGCCAGTTAACAACAGTGTAGTAGTGGTGTTTCTTTCTTTTTTTCCCTTTTACAAGTTCTCCGTCTTTTCTAGTACACTGACAGTGTATCTTAGATTTTATTGACCCATTTTGTACTGCCTACTCGTTTTGAAGCGCAGATTTCTCTGTTAAGTCATTCAGTGTCAGAGATTGTAGCATTCTTCACCGACCAAAGACTGAGCTAACAAGACACAGCGTAGATGAGAGCGAAGGCTTACAGTCTGTAAAGACAAACAGAGAAGTTTTTCTGAACCCAAGTAAAAATCAAACAAGACACTTCACTGAAAAGCCTCTTTATTCTGGCTGCCTGTTAGTCATGTCAACGTTGTTGTCTTGTTGTTGTTTGTTTTACTTGATCTCATGTGCAGTGCCTCCCTGATTCTTCACCAGCTGAGCCCACAATGTCTTCTGGTGCTGGAGGATCCTTGGGTAATAATAGTCGTGCATGACAGTAGAGTCTCCGTGATTGGCCAATCAAAGCTTCTTGTTTTCTCAGCCTGTCAAAACTGCAATTTTACACAAGACCTTTTGAATGAACACATGTAAATCATGAAGATTTTGTCCTGGAAAACCCTTTCACACTGCAAAAAATTAGGAATACAAGGTCATATTTGCTCATAATAAGTAAATAAATATGCCAATGGAAGAAGTAAAAATGTGCTTGTAAGATTTCTTGAAATAAGACTAATTATCTAACTCTTGTTAGGTAATTGTGTCTTATATTAAGTGTAGTTAAATAATTTTACTAGAAATAGACAAATATACTTTGTAAGATTTTGATTTTTTGTAGTGCATTGTGCATTATAACTGTGGATTTGCAAGGGGATTACACAGTACAGGGAAAGAGGAATGCAACGAGTGAGCATATTAGCTAATTATATAAGAAACAATTGGATTCCCTTTATCATTTCAGAGTGGTGCTGAGCCCAATAAAGTATCTTAATGGATATCTTAAATGGAACATGGTGGGAATGTAATAGCCTCATCTTTGCTCCACTTATGGCTTACGAGTCTGTGGGAATACTGATTACATGCTAATTAGCAGTAAACATGTAGTGAAATACTTTACAAATACAAGTTTGTG
This sequence comes from Typhlichthys eigenmanni, assembly GCA_027564635.1. Lineage (NCBI taxonomy): Eukaryota > Metazoa > Chordata > Actinopteri > Percopsiformes > Amblyopsidae > Typhlichthys > Typhlichthys eigenmanni. The sequence continues at coordinate 8,624 of JAODUK010085701.1, forward strand.
TTAATGGATGAATGTTGGGGTCAAATTAAAGCCGTTTTGGCCCTTTAACCACTTACATGTGAAGTAGCCTAAATAATACAACAAAATAATGTGTGTGGCTTTTATCTCTGCATTTTCAGATATTTCTTACAGCTACTGTTATGTGTTTTGTTGATGACCCTGTGCTCAAAACAACCAGACTGCAAAATAACAATTTGTAGGACTACTAAAATATTTATTTTGATGTTCTGTTGTACAATATAATGACTATACTTCCCATTCACTTGGTGGTGTTGACATTAACACTAAACCTGAAAATTTTACTAGTAGAAGAGTTTGATTCTGCTCATTTACTTTATTGAACATGCAGTATATTAGGCAATAATTAGACCTGCTTCTGTCCACTATTACAGTAATGCAAAATGCGTGATGTACATAGCGTAGTGGTTTTGAACCATTTTTGACTCGTTTAATTGTATAGCATAAACATCTACAAAAACAATAAAACTACTTTAAAAACAGCTCATACATGCCCAGGGGGTTCCGACCCCTCGCCGATACTCAGTGATGTAGAGGAAACAGTACAGCAGTGACACATAATTTGGGTTCTTGATCTTTTATATTTTTTATTTGGTACAGAAATAATTGCACTCAGGACAAAGAGCAAGAGGAGTCTTGTGTGTCCTTAATATCGGCCCTCTATCCCTACTCTGAGCTGCAGGGACCAGTTCAGCATTATATGACATTTCATGAGACTCGGGGAAATGGGCCAAGTTGCAAAGCAATATCACTTGGGCCATGAATAAATCACTGGTAGCTACAAGCCATCAGAGCCTGCATGTTGCCAGGGGAAATGATTATGGGATTAATGCTTGGGTTTGGTGTGTGTATTTTAGCGCCATCAGTCAGAGAGACGATTAAAGTAATAAAACCTACAACAAGATGAGACAAGAGGAGGAAATTAGATAGGTCCCACGCAGCTTGTTGCTAGTCTATCAGGGCGAGAATAAAGACATCTGTCTCCTGAGAGCAGCTGAACCCATAACTCACCTCCAATCGGTTTACAAATCCCTAAGTGGTAAGTCCCTGGTCTAGTGCTCAAACCTGCAGAAACCTGTTCTGGCAGATTTAACCTCCCAGAGCTTCACATCTCCAGCCACCAACATGTTATTCTGTCGACACCTCTTCAAACGATTGTCATCGCAACGACCCATTGACTACAGTTGTTAGTTTTTTTGCTGCTTTTTAATTTATCTTTTTGGAAGTTAATTTATCTCTGGTCAAGGCTTTGATGGATATTGGGTCCATAATCAAACTTAGATAATACATTATTATTTTTCAGTGATTATATATTTAGACATACTGAGAGATGCTGCTTGTAGGATATCTCCAAGATTGGATGCCACATATCATTTTGGGGTTGATAATCAAAATGTGAAAAATTGTAAAAGCTAAAGTTGTCTCACGTTATAAACATATTTTACATACAATATACATATTTGTCAAAAATAATTATTACCTTAGGACACATGCACAGAATAAGATACTCTCAAAAGGCTACTCCTTGTATGAAATAAACCACAGGCTTGTCTGTGAAGTCCATGTCGTGCTGCTGTAGGTTTCCATGTATTATTCTCCAGGAACAAGCTCCCACCCAGAATATTTGTTTGTCCCCTTTCATTCCACCAAGTGTCAGAAAAAGAGGCCACAGTGGAAACATCCCCCTCCATATCCCTCCCTTCCCCTTGTGTGACAGGCTGGATAATTGGCTGTCAATGACATTTACTCTCTGCAGAAAACCAGGTGCTTTGTATCACCTTGATTAGCATGTAATGGTTCAGTTGGCAGAGGAATGAAGGAAGAGGGGACAGATAGGTGAACAGAATGAAATGGAATGAATATTATTGCCGTGCTTTTCGATTTTCAGCAGCGTGTACAGCCAATTGTTGCTAGCTTCCAGTGAATCATTCTCTCTTGCTTTTAGTGGGACTTTAGTTGACACCTAACTTGACTGTTAACCAGAACAAATGAATCAGGAATACATGTATCAGCTCAGACATAAACACCCACAGAAATAAGAGGATTAGAATGAGTCTGCAGAAACGTACCGTAACTGCTCCTCACTTGCATATCTGTAACCCTTTACTTCACATCAAACTCTTGAACTGGTAACTTGCAGCCTGTAATCTCCTAACATCTCTTAACAGGTACACACACTCTACAGTATACAAACTATGAGTACATCTACAGTTTATTGATTGATAAATTGTAACTAACTCTGTAATTACTATGTCGGAAGGGGCTTAACTTAGTTGTAATTGATGCCTGGCTATATGGTTGGTTATTGGTTTCGGAGTATTTTAGGCTGAAAAACACAAGTATTCAAAGGTTATCATCCAAATATAAAAAAACAATTTTATTTTACAATTTCAGCAAAAATATCATACAATTCCAGTTCGGTCATACAGTTTGTTAAATATCTAAATACACGTAGTCATGTCAGTAGAAAAAAATATCATCTATTTTATCAGATACAAAATGTACAGCTCCCTACATTACACAACAAAATTAAACATACATGTAAGCAACATTATGTGATTGGCCAATTAGCTCCTTAGACATTAGAAACTGTTTGTTTATATAAAATAATTGTCTTTACACTATTGAGTAAAATGTAATCACTTAATGGAAGAGTATGCCCTATTTTGAAGAGAGATAAAACAATAAATAGCTTGATGGCTTTATCACAACATATTACACATGGAACAGTATTGTAAGTACAGATATATGCTAAACAGCCTACTTCTTTAAGATTTTAATACTCCCTATATGAACATTACTAAAATATGTAGTGCAAGTACAATTTCGTCAGTGGGCATTGTACTTGCAATATAAAAACATTCTCTATATTAGGGAGATTCTTAAGACGTTATACAGTATACTGTACTTCAATACTTACACCATAAGTAAATACAGTGATATAAAGCCTCAACAAGTGTGAGAAAGAAATGTGACATCATTTAAAAACCTTTCACATGATGCAAGAGAGAACAGAAGACCAAAACTCAACATATTGTTTTTGCAGGGTTAATACGTTTATAAAGAGTGTAAGAATTTGCAGCCTAACAACACCATGACTGGATAGAGAGACTTATTTGGCTACACGGATACAGTTTTCCTGACAATAACTCTGATTGCACTACCAAATAATAACTACCATCACAGTATCCAATGCATACATGTGACACGCCCATATGACAATTATTAAGGGGACATTGTAAGGATTGTTTGGCTGTAGGGACTCTTGAAGCCGGCATACTTTTGCTGTTTACTGCAGTCAACGTGGCAATAAGGCTGAATTCTGTTCTGCGGTCACTGACAGACGCTTACTCCACCTTAATGTCCTTCTTGAGAACGCTTGCTAACTTCAAACTCAAATCAAAACAAAAACATCTCTCCCTTCAATAGCATAGGGTGCTCCCTCAGAAGCTCCTCCCCACCAGTTGGTGAATTATTAGCATACAAGTGCTTACTTACACTACACATTTTGCCTACACCATTAAAGGTAGAGTCAGGTGGAGTCACACGATCCTTGCATTTTGAGGTTTTATATCTGATAGTGAGGAATGGAGGAATTCAGCTACACCTGCAATAAATACTGGATTGTTTTTTTCTGATGGTAAAATTAAGAGCTTCCTTGACTCCAGCTTTTACTGGGGTCTGCACTATCAGCTGTTGCGTTTTATAACAGAACTAGGAATCAACATGGGTTATTGTTGACCGTGAGTCAGAGACTGTCGGCTAGAGACGGAGACAAACACAGTGACCTTCAGGGGAATGCAGTCTGTCCGCCCACTCAAACAACTGAAGAGGAATATTAGAGGAAGCACAGCTCGCAAAAGTCTCAAAGCAGAGCAGAACAGACCAGCTCATTGACACGTATCACCAGTCCCTGCACGGCTGTAATAAGAGATAATTAATGATTATATAGTCATTTGTTAATAAAAAACAGGTCTTTTTTTGTCTTCTATAAATTGTCTAGGAGAGGGTTAGTCTCCCTGCACATTCAAATCATTTGTGCTGTCTTTAATGTAAAACTATTCTCTGCAATGCTTACAATTATATATTATTTCCAAAATCTCCTATAATCCGGGGTGCTTATATAAAATATGTGCATTATACTGCTTTATGACATCCCAAATAAAAGAGAAATACAGTTTGCTAAATGTGTTTCATTTTAAGAAATTAGATATGTGCAAACTAGGGGGGTAAATAAAAAAATAAAATACATAAAAAGACAATAGCAGCATGATTTCACAAAGACCAAAAATATGGGATGTTTTTAACAGGGGAGAGTTTTACATTTGAAGGCAGAGAACATATAGTTAGATAGTCTCTTTAGTTTTATCAACAGCCAATAATCAATGTCATTTGTGTGCATTTAAAAAGTCATACAAGAAAACAAAGCCAGCATCGTGCCAGAGTTGAGCTCAATCCACTCTGGGTGTCAAATTAGAACAGCACTACGAACCACTCGAATCAATCAGATATGAGAGCATCTCACTTCAGCTAAAGGAAGAAAACAAATATGAATACAGTGAGTGTATTGTCCTAGACTCATTCAGACCAACTCCTACTGGCATGTAGTCCATCAAATACCACCCATGTCTCTTTCCAATAAGGCACTGAGATTCATTCAAGTTTATCATTGCAAGTGCTTTATGCATTTTAAACCAATGGGTTTCCCCGGGTTCCGCCAATTACGGATCAAACCAGTCTGTAGTCAGCCAGGTTAAGGCCCATTTCTGACGCTTCTGTGTCAAAGCTATGGTGTCACCTACGGATAGGGTGTAACCAACGCATCAGCGCAACAAATTTTGCCTCTTCTCATCAATCGAATGCGCGTCCACCCGGCCGGCGCAAAAGTATAATATGTTGAAGCTACATCGTAGCTGACACTGTAGGCTAGACATAAGCTAGACGCAGAAGCATAAATGGGCCTTTATAGGCTAACCAGTCAGCTAGGTTTAAAGGCTAACCAGTCAGCTAGGTTTAAAGCTAACCAGTTAGCCAGAATAAAAGCTAATCAGTCAGCCAGACTAAAAGCTAACCAGTCAGCTAGGTTTAAAGCTAACCAGTTAGCCAAAATAAAAGCTAATCAGCCAGCCAGCTAGGTTTAAAGGCTAACCAGTCAGCCAGACTAAAAGCTAACCAGTCAGCTAGGTTTAAAGCTAACCAGTTAGCCAGAATAAAAGCTAATCAGCCAGCTCGGTTTAAAGGCTAACCAGTCAGCCAAACCCCCCCCACCCCCAACTGGCCCCCGGTGATCAAGTCATCGCAGCCTGTCTCCTCCCACAAGTCAGCAGAGGGAACCAGTCCTCGGCACTCTCTCTCTCCCACACACACACACACACACGCACACACACACACACACACACGCACGCACACACACACACACACACACACACACTTCTCAGTGTAGACCCAGCTGATACCAGCACAACACACACACACACCAATGCTTACTACAAAGGGGTGAAAGAATGGCAGGGGGTTATTGGAACAGGGAGGGTGAAGTAATCTTGATCAAGGGAGAGGAAATACAGAGAGAGAGAGAGAGGCCAGGTACGTCAGCAGCTGTCATACCCCTCCAAGACCCAGACTCTTCCTCATCAGGGAGCCAGCCCTTGAGGCGTGCATGTCACAGTGGTGCACGCTGGTGTCCATGCTGAACTCAACACCCTCCGTTCCGCTGGGAGCGTCAAGCCACAAGTTCTCCTGCCTCGGGCCTTAGACGGCGGCGGCGGCAGCGTCGGCACGGTTGAACTGCTCCAGCACCGTGGCGTTAGTCCGCTCAAACTGCCACTGTTGGCTGGGCGAAGTCGGCTCACACGCGCTCATGTAGACCCTGCGCTCCGACGGGTTGCTGTCCGCGCAGCTGTTGCTCACCGGGTGGTACAGGCTCTTGTCCTGTAGGGGGCAGCATAGATAGCAGGCCATGCAGGGGAAATTAACAGCCAGGAACTGAATGGACAAGAACACATGCAGACTAATCTCTGGTGATCCCAATGGTAAAGCAGTCACACCAACTTACAGAGAGAGAGACCGAGAGAGAGAGAGAGAGAGAGAGAGAGAGAGAGAGAGAG
>JAODUK010085702.1:0-14747 GCA_027564635.1 Typhlichthys eigenmanni
GAGAGAAAAAAAAAAAACATTAAGGTAAAATGTGACGCCGAATTTGTGGGCGTGGTGCCTTGGTCATGAGCCAAGGCACGTACAGCATAGTTTATACTTGACGGAGTCACGATGATGCATGTGGCACGTGACGGCCCATGTGGCGTGTGCCAAAAATTCGTTGGCAACCACAGAATAGGCATTGCCTAGTAGCCATGCCAGCTAAATACATCACAATTTAAACAATTTAAAAGTTTTTCCTATTTCTGTTGCTGTGCGAAGGTCGGAAACCTCCCGTTCAAATCACTTCACGTCTGTGCACTTCTCTTTAGAGGCTGGTACATTTTTAGAATAGGCCATTTGGCATTTATAGAGTAATCATTGAAGCAGAATTAAAACAAAAAATATAAATGGTTGGAAACCCGTCAATTGACATGTCATTAACATCTCTGGCTTATATGTGCACTTCTCTAGAGTAGAGATTTTTTTAAAATAATTTAATAATTGTCCTACTATAATATCCAGTCTGATTCGACTACAAAGACAAAATAAATTGTTGTTATTTAATAAGAACGATTTATGATTATCAATTAGATAGGCTATCTATGTAGGATACACTCCAAACTACGCTTTTCTTCAGCAGGCGAACTGACAGAATAGGTCCAATGTGCTGGCTCTTTCTCCGTCAAAGCAACACCAAACACTCAGTGTTCCTTGAGAAGTAGTCAATTGAGTTGACTGCACATTCTCAAAACAATAGAGTTCAATAGAGTTCAGGGAGTTAGCAGAACTTCAACTTCCTATACATTTTTGTATACAGTTCTACCTTTCATTTTGGGGAATATCGCTATGACGCATCTCGCGTGTGCCGTAGGCGAAGGGCCACGCCCCACCAAACGCGGCAAGTATGTTGAGGCATTTAGACTTCAAACATCACTTTAACATTAATGTCTATGAGTGATTGGAGCGAGCAGACTTTAATCACCTCAAAGGCATAGTACTCTACAGAACATTTGATTGTTTTTTGTACAGAAGTCTTCAAGAGGTCCGGGACCCCCCTCAAATGTACCTCAGGGGATCTTGCAAATGATTTGTTCCCAAACTTATTTTCTTCCAAAAATGTGATGTAGAAAATGTACATACAACATAAATACAATTTGTGCTAATAAATATGTCAATACATCTTTAAATGGCTTAGTCAGTGGCTTATATTTATACATGGCATACACCGCCCTACACATTGTTGATCCGGCAACAAAATATTTTATACCATATATGAGATAGTGGGTCCCTGTGCCGTGTTTCTATCAGCAAAGGGGTCCTTGGCCTGAAAACCGTTGAAGACCTCTGGTTCAATGTACTGTATTTAGAGGCAGGACAAACGCTTCAACATTCACAGCTAGCGCAACACAGTGGTAAAATGTGATATGCAATTCGATCCCCTCCCTTTCTCCTTTTGGTGGTGCGTGGTCCAATCTTCCTGTGGAGCATTTTTATGGCTGAATTATATAAGCATTTTGTGCCAGCAGCTGGAAATACAGACAAGTAATCAGTTACTCTAAATTTGTTGTCATTCTACAAGTGTTTTTTTGCTACCCATCTGTGTGTAGCAATTTGAAAATGTGTGTGGAGATTTGTCTTGTGTGCCTCCATAGCTGTGTAGCCGACACCCTACTGTCGGTGGTAGCGCCCAGTGATTTTGAGCATGACAATGCTTCTACCCTGTTCTATGTCGCTGGGTACTAACCGGCCTGCAGCTGTCCATATTCTCATTGCACACCAGCTACACACCAGACTTCCATTCATCAGTCACTCACATTCATTAATTGAAGCTGTTATGTTGTGGGAGTATCATGGGGTTGTTTGGGGAATGTGTTGTTTGTTAGAGGTAGTTTGTGATGTTAGTGTGTTATTAGAATAAAGTGCTGTTTATTGTTCAATCGCTTCTCCGTGCACGTTTATTTGTTTGTGACTCAGTGTTCATTCTTGTCCCTCTGCACCAGTACTCATATCGTTACAATTACCCTTTTACTGTCGCTCACGTTTGCTGTTGAATGGATGATTACAGTGGAAGTGACAGTGTTCTGCCTTGGAGAAAGGTGTATCTTTGCTATCACTATCAAAACAAAACCCTTGAATATCAAGATATTACTTTTTATTAATACAGTATACTGTGGGTGTTTGTGTGTGTGATGTAAAAACTGCATTTGTTGCAAAAGCTAAATATTATGTACTGATGTGTATTAGTGGCTTTGTGGTGACGTGTACAGTATGTCGTCTCCATTATAAGCTGCCACAGCATTGCCTTGCAGCAGTGCTTTGCTGTGGCCCCTTCACATCACTTTAATATCAGAAGAGAAGTTTTCTGTTTGAAGTACCGTGAAGCACTTATTTGGCCAAGCTGTTAAATTCATATACAACATTTAACTTGCCTATTTAAAATCCACCAATGATCTATGACAATGCTTCTTCATATGTAAACAATTTTAAAGGTTTTGCTCTGTGTTCATGCTGCCATACAGTACTCTATTCACCATAATGGGTTAATTAACATTGAATAAATACATTGTATGAGATTGTTTGACATAAATTAGACTATATTACGGTATTATTTAATTCTTAACTGTGCTGTCACAGGCAATCAGCATCAGTCAGACAGTAAGACTGCAGTAATCTTAGGATCTAGAGACCATTTATTCTACACTTTATGATTACTAAATATAATTAATATGTAGGACTGATTATGATTGCTAATAGATTAATAACAATATTTCATAGTATGATCAATATTAAAATCAATCAACAATCTAAAGTTATTATTTATTTTCAATAATAGGGACCAAGTAGTTTTTAAATTATATACACAATCGACCATTTCTTAATAAAACAAATTTGAATTAATTAAGAAAACACAAAAATTTGGAGATTATTTGAATATGGTGTGTCAAAAGTCGTGTGTGTGAAAACAGTATCCGCGCGTGTAAAAAGCATCCACGAGGGCGGATTTCTTCTCCGCGAGCACACAGAGCAGTATTGGCAAGCGCACAGAACAGTATTGGCGAGTGGAAAAGCATCTCGCGAGGGCGCATTTCTGCTCGGTGAGCACGGAGCTGAACTTTTCTCGCTCTACCCTCGCTATACACTTGCGATGGTCAGCACGCACTCGCTGGACAGTGGCTGATGTCCCTACCATGGATGTATTATAAGAAGTGGATACGGTACATAAAAATTGTGGACATTCATTTCAAGTAGAAGTGCTCAAAAGTGCAAACACTGCTGGTATGGTGTCCATACCATGGTGCCTCTGCTGCCCAAAAAGCTTATTTCCCATTGAAAAACACACGCCTATAAAACGGTTATAAACGCTGTTTTAACACCACACTCATACATAAAAGATTTGTTATATTATGAAGTTTAATGTGAGTTAGTAAGATTGTTTATTTCAATAGAGTCCAGGAAAGCTAATTGTTTTGTGTGACGGAAGAGAAGCAAGCCTCCTGCTCGATCCTGGGGGCTTGGTCTCTAATCCTTTGATTGGTTATAACGCAGTCTCCACCCTCTGACCTTTTATTTGGGAATGGTTCGGCAACACCATTAACTCTCAGTTAATTCAGAGTATTTTAGAAGGTAAGAGTGCAGCTAAAGTACTGTTACTAACATACATTGTTATATATTTTTCAAAGTAGGGTTTTCCCTTTGGAATCCCTGATGATATTGTCTGTTGCAACACAAGGCTTTGCTCCCAGCAGTTTTGTGTTGGTAGAGTGGAAGCCTTTGTTGTGGTCTGGTTCTTTTCTTCTATGATACTGTACCAACTGTGTCTATGAGTCTGTGACAACATATTACTCAAATCTTCACTTTGAAGTAATTGGAAGACTGGCCAATGTTAATGTCTATGATACTGATTGAGAGTCTGAACTGCTCCACTTTCAGTAAGTGTAAATGGTAACTTTGATCACAGTTAATTCACAATATTTTCTTCTAGGCAGGAAAGGTTTCAGTATTTCAAGTCTGTAGGTTCAGGTTTGACATAGATGGCCTACTCCAGTAGTTCCTTGCATGGCCCGTTTCAAAATGGATCGGATTAGTTAATTCTAGTGATCTTGTTAGCACCTTAATACCTAAGGTACTAACAACGCACTTAGATAATACGATAAAAAAGACTCAAAACGTACAAAAATAGGAAATAGCAAATAGTTACACAGTAAAAAATGTATATTCTACATAATATTTTGCATATACTATATATTTACTAATAAAGACGACGTCTTGCTACAAGGTGTTCCGGGCTTTTCTCCAGGGAATTAATGAAAATAATACATAGAAGATAAAATTGATTGTATGTTGAGAACTAAGACGGAAAAAAGACTAAGCCCAGAGAGAAAAATGCACTCTGTTATAATGTATATTTTATATATATGTCAACTGTGCCATCTTATGTTGCATTATTGTTAGTGTTATTGTGCGTGATACACTTTTTATTGCTTTGGAAAAAAATGTCAATCATTAATAATTCAATTAGGTCCTAATTAAACAATATTGAAGACGCACTATATCACTATATCACTATATCAAAATTAAAGTCCATATACTATACAAGTGAATGACATTCTTGAAAATTAAAAGATCATTAGTACAGTATATGAAAGGATTTGATAGAATATTTCATTTCAAAAGTTAAATGTAGGCAAGCAACAAAACGAAATATAAAGCATTCATACATCCTCTATTGTTACACAATAATCAAGAGTGAAATATGTAATTATTGCTCTGTGTGTGTGTGTGTGTGTGTGTGTGTGTGTGCGCGCACATATGTTGTAGACTGAGAGAAGGCAATCATTCTCCTTGGCTGTTTCACTACATATTCCATGAACATAACACCAGTGCCACCTTCTGTCTGCGTCTGTCATTCAATGATACATTCCATCTCTACATGCCCTCGGTTGCTGAACCCTGTCTGACAGAGCAGGCAGACTATTGCAGAGTAGTCTGAACTTCTTAAAAACTGTGGCATGCTGCGGGCCCTTCAATGAGGGCCCGCCAGTATCTATAGCATCCAGCTGCAGCCCCGCAGCCACGACCTGTGGCTAAGAAAGGAAAGGCCTATGGCTGATTCAGACGACATTTCCTTTTCGTTTTATTTTTTTTCTTCAAGATGCAGATCAGACAGCATGAGTATTGCACAGGTGTGCCTTAGGGTGGCCACAATAAAAGGCCACTGGAAAATGTGACTGATGATATTAAGACATATCTGGCTACAGCAGTGTTGCAGCCCTTTTTAAACAACTTAGTTACATTAGAACAGCGTGGAGTCTTCACCTCACAGCTTGGTCAGTTTATTAAAGGTACTATCCAGTGTGTGATAGCAGACATCTTGGTGCCTGCACTTGCTGGCTTTGTTGAGAGCTTTTCTGGACACTTTATCTGTAGGTTTTGTACTGGATGGTCGGGAATTCAGTGTAAAAAAGTCTGGCACTTTCAAATTGAGGACAAAAGAACATCATGCTGCTCATGTCAGGTCTGCAGAAAGTAATGAAGTCTCTTGTGGAGTAAAAAAAACAATGTTTGTTACTGAGTACCTTTTTAATTTCCATGTATGCACAGGCTATCCGCCACATATTGCACATTATTTGCTTGATGGAATTGTTCCTGTTGCTTTGATCAGTTGATTTTAAGGAAGTAATTCACACTTGAATATCTCAGTACCTCAATCCAGAAATTCCCCTACGAGTGGGCAGACAAAACAAATAAACCTAATGTAATTCAGCGTAATTTTGCTAAGAAAAAATGTATAGGTGGTAATGCACATGAAAGCTGGCATTTGTTGAGGTTGATTCCATGTATGTATCAGATTATGAGCTAGTGTGGCAGGTTTTGTTAGATTTAAAGGACATTGTTGAACTTTGTGTTGCCCCTGATCACACGGACACATAGGGTTTATTTTCCAGTGTTTTCAAGATGTTAAAATTGCACCTTGCTGATCAGACTACAGTGAAGGATACGGGAGGCAGAATGGGGTTCATCGTTGTTTGTGTCAACATTGGCAGCTTGGTCACACAGCCCTGGAATCATGTATAGGGACAGGGGTGTTATGTTTTTATAACCAGCCATGTATATACTAAGCACATTATTTCATGAATGAAGGTTAAATTATACCATAGCACAACATCGCAGCCATCCTTGCCCATGCATGAAGGGTTAAATGACACAAAATCGCAGCCGTTCATAATAAGACAGAAAGGTGTCTAGCTGCTAACAATAACACAAAGTGATATTCGGTTAAACAAGAAACGTTAAAGTTAAACAAAGACATATGCCATATGCTTTACCCCCAGACATTGGGGGGTAAAGTCTGCCGACCCGGACCCATATCCCCAGGCATTTCAGCCAAATGCTGCTGCTGTGCGCCAGCGTGTTGATGTGATTCATCGCTTATAAAAACACAAGAGGCATTGAAACTTACAAACATATTTATTTATTGACCAATTGTTTAACCGTGTCATTCATGTCCGACAACACATTATTAATTCCTCGCAGTTCCCTTGCAACCTTGTTGATGGCGTCAATCGTGTCCCTTTGCATTTGTAGAACTTCGTTCGGTGAGGACGCGGCCGCTGGAGGGTTGGGATGCACGAGGTGCTGTGGAGAAGCCGGGCATACACGCTCAGCTCCAGCACCACTGACACCACACGGAGCAACTATAAGACACGTTTTTGTTTGAATAAAGTCATGTTAAGTTTTAAGTGTAAATTGTTACATAAATATTTGCATGCATGTTGTTTACCCGTAGCCTAACAAAGGAACACAAATTATGCCTACACGAGTCCTCCGTTGCTTGTAGTCCAACATCTGTGTCCCATTCTGCTTCTGTCACCACGCCGATCAGGAGAGTTTTCCCAATTATCCCAGCCAGTTTGTCATCTAGCGGGGTGAGCTCCGGCCCCCTATTCCACCGCCCGTGGCAAAGACACTCACACCTGTGTAGAGCTATATGCTTGTTGGCGTCCACTTTCAGGTCGGACCACCTTTTTTTTTTTTCAGCCACAGACACAGACCGACCTACATCATCGATTTTCTCAGTTTTTTTCAACAGGTTACATTTTTCATTCAAATATATATGAATATTAATGTGGGGCATTTCAGTGACCATTTATAGGCAATTGTGGGTGTTAATTGGGTGTGACAAAATGCTCGCTCACATACTCTAATTTGAGAGTAGATTGCGATTTATAAAGGGAAAACAGGCACGCACTGTGTTTCGTGTGTACGCAACATTTTCATAAATTAAAGGCCCCAGAACATCAAATCCCGAAGCCCAGATGAGGCCAGGACTTTGTCTTCATATGGAAGTAGTGATGGTACAATTATTCTCTCTTCTGAGTTTTCCTCAACATCCACACCTCTCTCCTTAAGAACCTCATCTTGGCCAAATTCCTTTGTTATACCCTACTTCTCCTATGAAGCATAAATTCAGCTTCCAACAGGAAATTCTGAGTTTTGCAGAGAATGGTGGTGACTGTGGAGAGTTTGTAAGAGGATAGGGTTTCACTGCTGACAGATGTTACCAAGAAGAACAATCAAACAATGTAGCATACCTTCTCTTACAGATGAGAGGAGGTGGTTAAGCAAAAGCAATCAATCTCAGAATTTAGGAGAAGATGTGATGCTTGTACACTTCACCTGCACTCACTTCATTCCATGTGAATGACCTGAGTGCAGGTGAAGTGTACAAGACAGGAATGTACATTGAAAGTTGATTACCATAATGATAAATTGTTAAACCACCGGATGTATTTTTAATTGCATTATTTGTACATTATTATTATTATTATTAATAATATTAATCAGATATTTCCTAGGCGGGTTAGGGTTAGAAAATATATAGGACATGTATTCAATGTGCACATACAATTTGCTTAGGGATAAGCCAATGTAAAATGTTAAAGGCTGATCGCATGCCAATTGCTTGATGGAAGAATTTGTGTGCCAGCACAAAGCATACACTGACACAGCAATAGTATATCGTCATTAACAAGTTATCTGCCATCTGATAACTTACACGATCGTGTTTATTTGCAGTTTGATCTTAAATATGAATGCCATTATAATGTCCAGTGCCGCGCCACCGATGGGCGGCAGAGGGAGAGGGGGGTCCCCTTCGTCCTGGGGTGAGAGAACTGGTACGGCTTTTACGGCCCCGCCTTACCGGTTCTAATAGTCTGTAGTTGTTTGGTGAGTATACATGCAGGGTCTGTATATCTAAGGCTATACAGCACCCTCGTATGCGTACGAGGGAGTCTTGGTAATTCCTACACTGAGGATAGTGGGTAGGCCTGCAAGGTATGACTGGACAATTCATTGTTTTCAAACCGAAATTGCGATTTGAAACAATGCGATGAAATTGCGATTTGAAACAATGCTGTGTTTCAGCAGTACACGTGCACAGGATGATGGCAGAACCAGCGTGGCTCTACTGCTTTTGTTGGTGCACAGCGCATTGTTCCATTTAAACGATATGTCCATATACGATCAGAATTATTTCATTTCATATAAGAAACAGCATACTGAAAGATGTAATAAAAATATATATGTTGGTAATGATGATAAATTGTGATTATGACTTATTCACTAATAGCTATAAACGAGCATAGCTATAATAATTTATAATCTCACACTTCCTCATTCATTGTGCTCTCATCAGCGCATTGCTGGCTTTGTAGCTATAATACCCACAAAATATAATAATACCCACAAAATAAAAAATGTGTGATATAAGTAGTGGTATATGTGTATGTATGTGTGTACATGTATGTATGTGTGTGTGTAGTGAAATGTATGGGCACATTTGACATGCTGTCAATATCTTCTCAAGACATGTTGCACCCTTTTCATGTCACACATGCATATTCTGTATTATGCAGGCTAGAGATACAGTAGTGCTGCTAGCTGTTTGTAGATCACCGGTAGCTGATGACGTTGAAGACAAATGGGTCTGCTTCAATTTGTTCAGCTTTTCCTGGTGATGTTTTGAATTGTTACGTCATTGTGTTTGCCCTCACTCTACTACTTACATTCAAGCAAGATGTTTGAATGTAACAGTGCTTGGCTGAAAATACAGTAAGTGTCACAAAGTTTATGACCCATGCATTCCACCTTGTGTACACATACAGACAAGCACAACCACCTTGTGCATACATGCAAGGTCATCATTCAACATTTGCACCTTGCACAGGCAATGTACTGTATTGCTTAAATAGGAAAAGTATTTAATTGTTATGCCCACACTGTATATAGCCAAAGAAATAGGCTCCCAATAAATATAAAGTTTAAAATATTAGATTATTTTTTTATTTTAATTGCCTTGCCTCTTTTAGCATATTAATATTGTTGAAACAAACCAACTGACTAAGGATATATTCCTTGACACTGAGAATATAGGTTATAAATCTCAGTTAATAAAAAATGAAAATAAATCAGTATTCCATATGTAATAAATGTCTGGTGTTAAAGACAGGATATAGCAGAGTTAATGCATAACCCATGTTGTGTGCGCATAATATAATGGCCCATGTGAGACACACACACACACGCCGCTAAATATAAAATCCCTACACTGTAAAAAATATCTGTGGATTTCACGGTGAGAAACTGTCAAATCATGAAGGTAAAACACTGTTAACTCTAAAATGGTTTAATACACCTTCTGTAACAGTGAAACACATCAGCCAAAACAATAATTTATGCATATATTTTCTGCAAAAAATAAATTACTCCACCGTAAAATAAAGTTTCACTGTGTTTATATTGGAAATGCTGTATATTTAATAGCCAATACTGTAATTTTATGTTTTCATCATTACACTGAATTATGACTTAGGTATTTGCAAAAAAATAAATGTAATTAGAAACATGCGTGAGACATTTCAAAAAGACCTTCTCCTATATGTTAAAGATATGTTTCCTATCACTTTAAAAACCAAAAAAAAAACTGGCAGCTGTGATTGCCAGGATGTCACCATAATAAATACAGTAGAATTTGGCTGCGATTAAGTGTTAGAACACCGAACTGAAATGAAAGCATAGAACAAATAAACAATTGAAGTTAAAAAATAAATCATGGGATCAATTTATAAATGAAAATGTATTCTAAACGTTTCACTCTTCAAAGTAGCCAAATAAATTAAATAATCAAGTTCAAAATAGCCAAAACAATTAAATAATCAATATATGATCATATCTGCAATATGTGCTTTTTCGGCCACACACACACACACACATAGCCAGATTACACACACAGAGAGTGTGACGTCATTCTTCACTCAGGATGTTGTTGTGGCTTGGGGGGTCCGAACCTATGCATTGTCATTAACAGCCACAGTCACGACTGCCCGCAGCCATAAGCCCCGCCAGCGCACGCTGTTGAGGCTAGCAATGACCCCCCCCAATTCTGCCTCATGGCAAGGTGGAATGATGCCGCATTATTTTGCCTTGAGAACACTGTGTACAAAGGGTTTCTGGTTGAATGTCCTGACCGTTCTTATAATACATCAGTAATCCCCACACAGCTCCAGTTGCCATGGCGGAGCAGCAAAGCCTGGCTGTCACATCAGCACCCTACGCAGAAGAGAAGGCGGGGTGAAGAGGGGGCGGGGCTCATTTGCATTCATTCAAAAGTTACATAATCATGTAGCATAACATGAAATAGGACCTCAAAGGACTGTCATGTGAAAAATGGGCATCATTTGTCCCGTATAAAAAGGTGACTGGAACCAGTAGTCTGACTGCGTCTGTGTTTATTGTAATCAAGTACACACACAATCAAGACTATCTGGTTGTGTGCAGGATCTCCTTGACTGACACATTCATGTGGACATTAAATTGTTATATATAATATATTTTAAATAAACTTTTGTGTGCCAAACCGGGGCCGTCTTAAACAAAAGTATTCTTCCGGACAGATTTGGCATGTGCATCCAGAACCCCAGTCTGCCTGTGAACAACAGACGGTGAGTGCAATGTGTAGTTACGCAGTAGAAGTATCCAAGTCAAGGTGCACCGTTACTGCGCTACGGGGAAGCATGGTCGTGTATGCATGTATCAAAGTCTACGTGTGAGTGAACGGGTCATTCTATAGGCAACATCCTCGACAATGTTCGGGTCAGATGTTCCCGTGACGGAACTCACCACAACTACAGTCTTACTATAAATTAAATCCTCAAATGTTTTTATTTTTTATATCTAGCTACTGTATACTGCATTACAGTATGCCCAATATATTACCCTAAAGTAGATTGTTTTCCATGTATGCATTATATTAATGTCAACTAACGGTATTGTAGCGCAGTGGGAGTAATTTGAGGCATGAGTCCTACAGAGTACGGCATCAGTTTAAAAGGAGTTTGATGCTTCGTGTTGAATGGAAAGACTAAGGGAGGGGTGTCAGGGAATGGTAAGCCAGCCTTGTTTATTCCTCTCATAAAGGGCTCTGTCATCGCTGTCAGCCCAAACGACAGAAACCAATTTCAAGCTGACACGTGACGTGTGTGTGTGTGTGTGTGTATCCACGTGCATGCGCACCCATGTGTGTATGTGCCACGGTGACTTAGTAGAGACACACATACACAGGCTCACACACACATGTTTATAGCCCAGCATCATATACATACTGTATGCTTAAATACAGGTACACACAGAAGACGGTATAAAAATAAACACCCAACCTAAAACGTAATAGGCAACACGTGCACACACACACACACACACAGGTATATAATAAAAGTACAAATTAGAATGCAGATGAGTGTCTGGATGAGTGTTGCTTCAGGCTATCCATTCTCTACCTGTGACGCATAACAGTCACTTCTCATCTGTCTCAGAGAGAGAGAGAAAGAGAGAGATGATCAGATACACTGGCCAAAGTCAAAACGAGACAAAACGTGAGCAGCAGCAGCACGCAGACACACATCACATGCTGTACTGTATACTTTCATTCATTTCATTAGTTAAATTAAATGTATTGAACCATTTAGGTTTTTGATGTTTTGATATTTTTTACATGCAAAGTAACGACATTTATTTGTTACTGATACTGACATCCTTCCATCAACCAGCTACGCTCATTTGCTTTGGTAACTACATTTACTAACTAACTACATTTAGTTTTGTTTTTCAAGCCAATTTGATTTATATTGCACCAGTGAGATTAATTCAACCAAAACTTTTGGGCTGAAGACTGGGAGATGGAGAGAGTTTACGTATATTACTGCAGACCCAGTATCAACCAGATTTGAAGATGATTTACTTAAAATCATTTGTTCATACTTTGTTGCCCTGAGCCACTGGCGTCCAATATGTGTGTGCGCATGTGTGTGTATTTGTGCAAGGGGTTCAGTCTAACATGCTGTAAATGCCAGGGGTAACATGTAATCTCATTAACATGAAACTGAATCTGTTAACAGGAGTAATGAATGCATCTAACCTGGGAAAGTAATAAGGAATAGAGAGAGAGAAAGACAATAGTTGAAGTGGTGTTTATTTCAAACCAATCTCTTCTATTCTTTTTTCCTCTATAGCCTGTACACTACAGTATACTGTATACTGTACAAGCTTGTCTGTGTGGATTTCATGAGATTTGGCTGCTTACAGTATTTTAGAGATCATTATGTTCCCGATATTAATGAGCCAACATTTAATGAAGCCAGATATCAGTTAAAGTACCCTGGAAATAATGTTATAAAACATAATATATTAACAATTTATTATAGTATAGTGTATGTATACAAAGCTTGTAGGAATGTCTTTATTTTCCATTTAAGTTGTTTGCCGAGAAGGGTGCATTGCTTAGCATAATGTCTGCACAACTTTGTACTCGAAATGCCTACATATAAGACTTCTGTGGGAGTTTAAATCACTGTAGCTACGATGCATTACTGCAATCTTACTGAGTGATGATGCATCACACCTCGTTTCTGGAATAGTAAGAGTCATTGCGTGAAACCTGACTAAAACTTTCTCCTGCCTTCCACCATGTCTCATGGGCTGGTGACTCCAGCAATATAGCCCATGAATAATTTTGACTACAAATATTTTGAGTTTTATTTAGAACATATTCTTACAGCCACAAATAGCGTGCTCCTTATGAAGTATCATTTAAATATACAGTATGTAACCTGATCTACTGTTTCCAATTATGTGGTCCCACGATTATACAGTAGGCTATGTACTATTTCGATGTACAGTATATTGATATTATCATTGGCCCATGCCGTTTTTACATTTTATGATGGTCTGTGCTAAAATATTCCTTTAAAATTATAATGAACATTAAGGAAAGCTTATGTTGATGATCCCTCACAAGCAATGGACAGGCAATTAAAGATCCTTGACTCAAATACAGCGAAAATAAGTGATGTAATGATGTGAACAATTAGACAGAACCTAATTAATTTGAAGGATGAGTGCTCGGATGATTTTGACAAAGTTATAGATAGAGAACGAGGTAATGGATGAGATGCAGAGGTATGGAGGCACGTGCTGGATTGATGTATTACATTACAGTATATTTCTTTGTTTGGTAATACACAATGTATTGTTGTGTATTGATCATTGACACGTACAGTAAGTTGAATAATGGGAGATACACGTCCCAAAAGTTTTGGTGTGCACAAACTGAGTTAGCACCACATGCCACAAACCGCCTACAGTAAAACAGCACAATGCCTTCAACATTTGACATAGAAACATTGCAATTCTGTTATTACTGCTGTAATCCCCTGCTACGATAGAACTTGTATTTAGAAAAACAGGTCTTATATTGAAGTTGCCTTTGACACTTTTCACATGCTGTACACTGGCTGAGAAACATTTATAGTGCAGACTCTTGGCACAATGTATTCTACTTCGATCGATGCCCACAGTGAAATTGTATTGAAATGTTACCCCCTCCGGGGAGAACAGCATTGGATGTAGAACAGTACGGTGGGGGCTAATAGGGATTATGTGTCCTGCTCAAAGACACCTCAGTTGGACATGGGCTGACAAGGGTCCATGAACCCACTTTGGTTGAAGGACAGCCTCTTTAACCGCTAAGCCTCTCTGCGGCAGTCACAAAGTTATAACCTTTGTACAACACTGTTCTCTCACAGTGGTTACACAAGTCCAACAGCCTTCAGTAGAGACAGTGTTCTGCAGGTCATTTAGCAGACGCCTTTATCCAATGTGATTTACAGTGACTTCAAAGAGCAGGTAGAGGCTACTGGCAAACAGTATTACTCTTGAATGCTCATAGGAAGGCCCGTACTGGCGGGTTGAACCCAAGACCTTTTGACTGGGAGTTGAACACACAGCCCTGTCTCCTTCACTATTTAACTCTATTGACAGATAGCAACTTAAATTGTATGTGTGTGTGACCTTTTGACCTCAGTCATGTGGGAATGTTGCCTCAAACAGCAGCATTAAGGTAAACTCATATTGACATGACTGTATTATTTCATATCACAGCTAATTTCACAGCTCATTAATTTACCTGCTATCACCAAAAAATGATTTTGAGTGTACAAGCTGTGTCTGTGCACGTCACCTCAGAGCAGACTCAGCTTTGACTTTACAGGGTTTCTCACACCTTTTTTCAGCAGAGAGAATTAGTGTGTGAACAAGTGTTTGGGAAGTCATTTCTGGGACAATGCCATGGGACTATGGGATGAGAATCCTGCCACAATTCGAAACCGAAAAAATAAGGTTCGAAAGGTCGTAACTTAGAGTGTGAAACC
>JAODUK010085703.1:0-14745 GCA_027564635.1 Typhlichthys eigenmanni
ATATTCTAATGCTTAAGTGAATAGCAATTAAAAACGACCTACTGATGCTATGCGTGAATGAGTACAGCTTCACTGATAGGCCTACTGAAAACTAAAAACAGGTTTCTACTGCACATAAACGCACATTATAAAATAAACATTTTCTAGCCATTTGGCTAGAGTATTGGCCGAACAAATGCTAGTGGTGAAAAAGCTTTTAGCCTTAGCTAGCAGTGTTAGTAAGGTAGCTAATATGGGAAAATGTTTGTGTTTGAAAATCAGTTTGCAACTCAGCTTCGAGAGCGTAATTATGTGCATGTGAGTGGAGTAGGTAGACAGATAAACAAAACATATGCACTCACACTCAGGGCAATTTTAGTACTGTATGTACTTTTTAGCTTTTTCTTTTTACTCAGTAACGAATGTGATTTAGTAGAATTTTACTTAGTAAAAATACAATTCTAGATTTTACACAAAAAAACTACTCAATTTCGGTAGCGTGAGTAATTGTAATTAGTTACTTTCCACCTCTGGGTACATTGACATACTGTTCCCCCCAAACTGTTAGTGATAAAGAAAGTCATACATTTCACATTCAAGTGGGTGAATTGTTTAATTTCACATTCATATTATTAATATTATTATTATAAGTTAAACAAAAACACAGATTTAGTATGTTTGCTAACATGCACACTTGGCTTAACTCCATCACTTGCACTTTATCTTTTATATCTCTCTATATCTCTCCTCATCCATTCCTCCATCCCCCAAGGCTAACAGGATATTTAATAAACGGGGGGAAATCAAAAGACAAAATGAATATGTTGAGGGTGGGTAAGTGTGTATGTGTGTGTGGGGGGGGTTATTAAATGAGAAAGTGGGATAAGTAAAAGTGAGAGAAATAAAACACAGTACATTATTATTATAATGTGAAGTGTGTTTGTGTGGGAAGGAGGTCAACTGTGGTGCGCTAATCTAATGCTAACAAGTCCTAGAGGAGATTGTATATAGGGAGAGAGATTGTATGTTTAAAAAGAAAAGAAGAAATAAAATATGTTAGAAGGCAGCTGCATGCTGCAACACAATGAAGACATCCACGGATCTCACACACACATACACGCACACACACACACCTGTACAGGACTGACATTAAAAATAAAATGGATGCATAGGATACATACTACAATCTTTCAGAAAACATTAGAGAGCGTGCGCATCTGATAAGACCTAGATATTGCACGGGAAGGGGGGAAGTCTTTGTTCTTTATCACAAGCAGCTTGCTACCTTCATCCATGTTTTATAATCACACACCATTTTCAGTAGCACAAACCTAGTTTTCCTAATGTCCGAAGTGTTTCTGCCGTAACGTATTCCCGGTGAGACTTGTGTGTGGTACAAGGTGAACACACTCACTCTCTGGTTAATCCTTCAGAGCACCAATAAACATGTTTCCGATTGCTCTCTAAATGGGCTTCATTTTCTCTCAAAGTCCGGAAACCAGACAGTACAGAGGTGTATGCCTCCGGCCTTAATGGCGATTTGGTGTTTCTGGAGCCTTGTAGCGCGACCCTGAGGCTCCACGTTAGCTACTATAGCGTTGCTAAGCTTTTTTTTTTTTTTATCCTAGCTGAAAGTGGAGAGAATTAATTTTTAATATCACTAAGACTCCCTAAATACCAGCAGTTTGTTTAGAGGCCTGAGAAGTGAACATGAGCACTGAACAGGGAATAATACTGTTCTCTTATTCAGATAGGGAAATAAACACATGCACACACATACGCACACGGCAAACACACACACATTGGGTTAACACATAAACAGTTACAAGGTTTTTCGTGCCTATATAATAGACAGATAATTGTAGTTAAGTATTAACAACTTGTATCTGTGTACTGTACCTTAATGGTGCATTATTTATGGAAAGGTTAAATTGATAATGGAGTCTTTTCAGTAGTTTTGCTGATCTGGAAATAGCACCCTGCAGACACATGACAGTTGTCAAATATATTTGCAGTATGTTTAAATGTTAATTTATATTGTATATACAGTAGGATGGTCATAAGGACACTTAAGTGTGAATATTGTTCTGAGCAAACTGAACAATATTCTGTATATACTGTATATATACTGTATGTATGTATATATGTGTGTGTATATATATGTGTGTATATATACTGTATGTATATATATATGTGTGTGTATATATGTGTGTGTATATACATGTGTGTGTGTATATATATATATATATATATATATATACACATATATATATGTATATATATATATACATATATATATATATGAAGAGGACATAATTTAAAGGGTTTCCATTAATTATAATACTTATTTGGACTCGACATTTAGAAAGCATTCATAATCAAACTTATACAAATAATGTTCCCTAGAGTATGTTCCATGAATGTAGCATATCCTCCCATCCTAGGGGCTGCTGGCAGCAGTTCATCAGCAGGATGTGCTCTGATTGGTGGTTTGTGCTCCTAATGTGTCGGTGGTAGCAGCTGCATCATGTAGGAACAAAACACACAGACCCTGTTGTCATCTGCTGAAGCCAGAGAGCCCTATGGGACTGCACACAATCACACGTGCACACACACACAGTGCAAACTCTTGACTGACTGTATATTCAGTTACTATAGCATAGGATTAAACCTTGTTTTGTGTGTGTGTGTGTGTGTGCGCGCACGGGCGCGCCTGTGTGTAAAGAGGGGCAGCTATAAAATGTGTGTGTTATCACAGTTAGCACCCAATAACCAGCTGTAGGCTGTTCACCTTATCTTCAGTGGTACACATGTCCATGTGTGTGTGTGTGTGTGTCTTGATTCTTCTCCTTAGGCACTTGAGACCAATATTGACAATTGCAGCAAACACACACATACACACCGACATACTTTACACACACGTGCACTCACCCAGCACAGAAGGGTTTGTAGACAGAGCAACATTCTGGTTTGTTCAGACCTCTCTGGGCCATGCAATTGGCTGATATCTCTCCCAACTGTCCAATACTTCAATCTGCTCATCCACACTTCCTCAAAGTTCTAACCAGATAGTTCTTCTCAGGTTTGACACTTTAGCTTAGGACTGTACTGTTTATTATAACCCTACATGCTATAAAATGGCTAAGTCCTCTATAGCTCTTCTTATTTTCTGTTGATTTTACAACAGTACCTAACCCTAATATCATTACACTGGCGTGCCTTGAACTCCAGGGTCACATGAATGTGGTTTGTGAAGCAGTATTCTTTAAGCAAAACACTTGCACATTCATGTCAGTCTGACATATACTGTTATTTACAGTGAAGGGATGACAAGATAATATAATAGTTATGGACCAACCAAATACTGGCAGTATTGATTCTGTTCCATATAGTAATGTAGCTGACTTATAACTGCACGGTCATGGACATAACCATAGCTAGAGGCTGTAAACAACTTTATCTTGGCTGCTATAGTTTAGATTAGAAATCTATCTGGGAGCTCCCAGTGTCTACAGACTTTTAGATGTAGTCACATTTGTATTGCTCATTATTAACTTCTGAATGTGTTTACTCTATACTGTATCATAATTGGTGACACACACACACACATGCACATCATCAACATATTGCTTGTCTTTCCAGTCATATGTCCATTCTCTCTACTCAGATCAAGCCATTCCTGCTCACAAGTCACCTTTCTGCTTTCACAACTGGTTATAACACTTCAGAAAAGCTGTTTCTGACCAATTCAGTGGAAGACAGTACAGCTATTTCAAAATTCAATCCTTTCTCTGTAGTGCTGAAATTGAATTTGTGTCACAAAACCTCAAATGTAAAATATTTATAAGTGCATATTTTGTCTGTAGTACATGCTGATACGTAGTGTTTGAAAGAGACACATTTCTGGAATGCATTTTACATATTAGCATCAACATAAAAAAAAAAAAAAAAACATTGTTCATATTAGCGTCAACAGAAAAATACAAAATACAAATGACAAGGAAATAAACACATGCATACTGTATGGTTTATTTGAGGCTACACATGTACATTACATTTACTGTAGAAATATGAACATTTTACAATATAATCAACAATATAATTTCTGTGAATATGTGGAATTCTTTTGGACTTGTCTTTGGTTTAAACCAATGATTATGTTTATACTGTATATATAATATAACATGGCTGGAGATGTATGGAGCTCTACAGAGATGCAGTCTATGGCATGGTTTCTCCTCCTCCACATTGACTCGAGTTTCACGACTTTTATGTCTCTCTATTTTCCTGTTTCCTGTTTTTGGCTACGCCCCTTCCTGCCCCGCCCTGCCTTGCCCTTGCTCCAATAGAGAGATACATTCATGGAGAACTCTGAGCGTGGGGTATTGTATGTTTAATTATGCCATCTCATTGTCATAGCCCATCATACAAGCGCTGTTATAATGCATTTTAACACCAAATCGGCACTAACCTTGGTATTTTTTAACCTGTGATCTGTGTTTGTAGTTTTCAGTTTCATTACCTTCAATTTATTTAATCATTTTAATATAAATGTTAAACCCATTGAAAATGTTGGTGTTTTGTTCACCAGTACCATATATTAAGGACCAAAAATGGCACGGCTATATTGTCATTGTTGGGTATGGTTCAAGTGTGATATAGTAGTTTTCCCATAATTAAGATATGTTGGGCATCCCCATTTGATAATTTATTTATTGAATCCATTGTCATCTGCTTTTCATTTTAAGACTCATGCACGTTGAAAGCCAGACCCATGAATCCATCTGTTACCATGAAGACTGATTGTAATGCACTTTGATTGCTTCAAATATGTTGACAGCCATCGTTTCCACTCTAATTGTGTGTCTGGTGAGATGTGATTGGATTGTTTGTCAGTTTTCCTAAGCTTGTCCTCTGCCTCCATAATGCATTGTCAGAAGTTATGAAAAAATCTGCAATATATTTATAAAATATTATTCTTATTAACGACAAGAATTAGGAGTTTTTCAATGTTTCTTTACAAAGAGTGAGCAGTATAGAATAATTTAGTTTAATCTAAAATTTTCATAAACAAATCCTGTATGGTGGGATTTCCATAAAACAGTCGGATGAACTACTTTCTATATTAGCAAAAAGTGCAATTGGGAAAACAATTATCTCAGGAGAGATATATATGGCAATTATGTAATAAAGGTAAGATTAATCTTATGTTTCAGAGGTTTCCGCCTTCACAGTTTTTTTGGTTCATATTTAAATACACACTTATATCTCACTACTTCATGTCAATATAGATTTAGTTTTGTTATGAAACTCAAAGCCAGCTACAGTACAGTATATTGTCAGGGCCTAAATAGCTCTAACTAACTAATTTAGAAGAATTTAGCCCTTCCCTCTATTTGACAAAAACCATTGAGCAAGAGATATGCATCAAAATAAGCCCTAGTCTTTCCAGTTTTATTAAGTGACTCTAGTGTATATAGGGCCTCATGTATGTACAGTACGTTAGTGAGCGCAGTGTAAAATCGAGCGCAGCCAGACTGCAGCTGTGCCATCAAATTTATCGTTGAATGTACTAAACTTGCGGCTGATCACGTAATCAGCGCTTGGCACCGCCTATACATTTTGAGTTTACACTGCGAGTAGTCTATGTTCCAGACATATCTGTAAGTTGCAGCGCCCCAATGCAATGAAACAAAAATAATAGTTTGTGTGACTATAATATTTAAATGAAAAAAGTGGAATAAACATTTATTTTAACAACACACAAGCAATAAAATCCTTCAGCATGTCTCTCCATGGCGTGTGTCTTCATCTTGCTCGGATTAATCTTGCCGTTGCTTGCGTCCCCAGTTCAAAGAAACACACTAACTGGGATAACGCCTGCTTTTCAGAGGCGGATCATTTTCACAGCAAAACCAACTTGTGCTTTGCACCAGAGTTTTCACACACATGGACATTGACCCTCCCATGCATATGCATGAATAGGAAAGTGCAACTTGCGATCCTGTGTTCCTTCAGCAGGCAGAATAGCATTTTAACCATGTACGATTGTACGTACATACCATTCCATGTTTTTAGGTGCAAAGTACGATGAAATTACACTTAAAACAGGCGCTAGTACATGAAGTCTACTTAATATACTATAGTATAATACAGTAAAGTACTGCTCATTATTGATTGTTATTATTATTATTATTTATAATACTTATATTACTTAATACACTTAGTGAGTAACATCATATTTGCAGGACAAGTTAAGATAAATCTAATTATTTAGGATGAAAGAAGAGAGAAGTAAACTTGCAGATAGTGTAGTGTGCTGTGTACATTCATTTGTTTTCCCTACTAGGAATTCAGTAAACCCTGGGATGTCAAGATCACAATCCCACTGTCAAGTGCTTGTCTTTTGGGTCACCGTGGTCCCATTTCACCTCTAGTCTCACGCCAACCTTTCGCTCGCTAGTTTGCTGAGCATGTTTTTTTAGACATTACTGTCATGCTGTAGGATGTATTGTAGTAGATATGATGGGGTCGGGGGCTTTTGACAGGCACGGAAAATAAGATCTTGTGTTGTTAGCAGCAGCTACTGCTACACTGCTATGGCTTTACCTTCACATTTAGATTCCAAGTGGAATGGCCAGCATATGCATTCGGTTGATCTCTGGGTCAGTGTTGTCACACACATTGCTTTGTTTAAATTGTATGTCAAATCGAGGACTTGAGGAGGGTGTGTGGACAGGGAACAAATTCAGGGGGTCCGTGTTTTCCATTATTGAATGTTATGTTGTGGTTGTTTATTCTTATTACATATGTAGTGCCATTATAAACATTACTTTAGCCCTTAACAAATAGCACAACAAGATGCAATGGCAATGGCATAAGTAAATAAAATGGGATTCTAATTTCACATTTCACAAATGAACACTTTCTCATCAGATCAAATAGGCTAAACTGAGGTGGAAAACCTACTTACTTTAGAGGGCCGAGGTGTGATTTTGTTGGGTAGCCTCCCCTTCTTTTAAAGTGTTCAAATATCATCATCAGTCATATGTACTCCCATGTGGCATGATGGTGGCACTGTTAACAGTGGGGCAGTATTTCATTGTGGGAAACTGTTTCATTGTGACACAGAGAAGCAGCATTTCTTCTAGCCGCAGTGTATTGTGTGCCATGCACATTTTTTTATTGTGCCGTACTGTTATTAATTATTAATAGAGGAGCACTCAGGATCAGATAAATGTGGCCAATCACGACTGCATCACAGTGCATCCGATATGGATCCGGGGCTAAACATAGCTATATGCTGATGATGAGCTGTCTGGGTAAACAGGTGTTTCTGTTGAGTGGAATATGTGGGCCTTTGAGCAGAAAACTGTCTCGTATTATAACAGTAGTAGGGTATGCAAAGTTTGACATCACTTCCCACTGTCCTCTCATTAAGCAACACATTCCAGCCATTCACAGTGAACACGACTGTGCAGCCAAATAAACTATAACACATTTCTGAAATATTGTCCTGTGTTGTGGAAAATCGTCATTTGAAAGCATAGCAAATATGCATTTGTTTTGGATTGAAAACATCAAATAAACAAACCACAGAACACGTGTTTCATGTAGAGCGGTTCTTGACTAAAGTGGCCCCTTTTAAAAGTGAGGATATAAATGACTTGCCTCAGCCTTGATACAGCAATAGGACACATTCTCATCCTAGGAAATAAACAGCACCCCGGGGGTCTGTCTATGCCAGCAGAATGGAGCAGATTAGTAATAGATTTCAGCCCCTGGGGATGGTTTCAAGCTTTATCCATCGCAGATTGAAGGATCTTACAAGGCCAAGTTGTCTCAAGCTAGGCCATGTATGTACGTGTTTGTGCACACGCCCATCAACTTGCACGCAGAACGTCTCAGTCCATTACATGCACACGTACGTGCATAGGCCTGCGCATATATTACACACACACACACACACACACATACAGTAGGGAGCTCTGGGTGTGCCGGTGTTGGCAGGCAATAACCTTACACTTACCCGCTGATCATCTAGTATGGTTGACACACCAACACACATGACACGCAGCAGAATAATGGACTGTGCTGCTTGCTGTGATAAATGCTTGATGATCATATTGGCCGATGTCTGGCCAGTTACACACACACACACACACACACACACACACACACACACACACAAAACACTGCACACGCACAGCCATGTGCCATTTGGTCATAAAGCAATAGAGAGGGGGGAGAGAGAGTGGCTTTGTCTCTTTCCCCACATCCCCCCCCCCCCCCCCCCCCCCCGCCGCCACTTAACTCTGGCTCCTGTTTTGGAGTGTCCTCAAAGGGGCAGTGACCTGACTACACTGAGCTATGAGGGGGATAGGACACACTGAAAGAGGATGCCCCTACACATAACCTTTGTTAGGAGCCTGGTGTGCTCTACAGTCCCTGGAATGTTAAAAATACATGGTACAGATACCTACAATCCATTAATATAAACAACGTTTAACGCAACATGTTAAATATGAATCATATACATAATAATGTTAAAGGTAAGAATTTGTCAATTTCTGTCCATATTTGATATTGAATCGCATGGCGGAGCGAAGGTGTGTGGTGCCTTATGGGACATGTCTGCATGTAGAGCTGCTATATCAGAGGGCCATCTGGAGGGCTTAATGGGCTCGACCACTTGGCCTGTCTGAAGCAGGGCATATACCAACAGCCGAATGTTATTTTGCACGGCAAACACTATTTGTATTTTTATTCTTGCTCTTGTGTTGTAACAGTTACGTTATTATAGTGAAAGTATGTTATTTTGTGTATTAAACATACGGTATAATGGGCCTTCTTAAACAAGACACTAGGCAAGCCTAGTTCAGCTGGACTGAGCAGCTTGATGTCAAATTGTAGTCGTTTTGGCATCCACTGCCCTTTTTTGGGAAAAACAAAGCGTACAAATGACTGGCAGCTACCCTTCATAAAAGTTGCCGTATTACTGTATGTCTTGGGTGTTAAACAAAGCAACCCACACAACCCACACAGGATGTTCTTGCTATTTATTAGGAAAGGGGAGGGCAAAACATATAAATATCAACCATACTTATACTCGATTTAAAAACAGTAAAAACACGGCCAAAAAAGCACAACCTGCTACCTGTGATTATTACAATGTACATAAATAAGGAAGAAGGCCAAACTCAAAATGGAAGAGTCTGGATTGTTCAATGATCCGGAACGTCACATTTCAGGGTGGGCGGTGTGGACTTCCGGTGAGACGCATCCGCGCTAGCCCATCCTCGCTAGCTGGCCCTCGATCAAAAGCATACGCGTTACATATCATTATTTTGAAAATGGATGCAAATTAGCATGCAGAGGCTTACTTTATGCAAAATAAAAATGCAATGTTTGGTGTTATTTTGAGATCAGCGACGTCGCAGAAAGTATGCTACTGTGTAAAACATGGTTGGACTGCCCATCCTGAGATTAGGTAGAGTTCCGTAGATTTTCGTGTTCGATTTAAACACAGCCTTAATCAATTCCTGTTTTACTTGAGCGATCCAAAATCCAAAAGGGGCGAGGCATTTGACATTTTTTATCTCCACATAAGGGCGTTATGTCTCTGGTAAAGCCAAAACACTGTTATATCATATAAGGGCATATTCAATTGTTCCTAAATCCCAATTTAGTAGCCTATAGATTAAAGTTTGATGGGCTGGCAGAAAAGCCTTAGATTTAGTTTTTGCATAAATGTATATATCATTTTGAGACTTTATTTAATTCCATTGAATTGCTTAATAGCCTACATATTTCTTTAGGACTAATACTTATGTTTAGTTTTTTCTTTGCTAATTGGCTAAGTGGTTTGATATGACCTTCTACCACTCCATGTCACATTAGGCCACCAGAATCAATGAATTATCTGCTTAAGAAATACAGTAGGTACTCCTCTCGCCTATATAGTTAGCCTAGCTTCAGTTTGACTTTGCCGTGAGAATCAGTCTGGAGAGGCTTCAAATAATGGCATCTGTGACCAACTTACCATTCAGTGTCGTACTAATAGCTACGGGAGTTATTTAGGTGTGTCAGCAAAAGCTATTTGAAAACAACAAAGACAGACAGATGGTTCATCCAATCAGCAGTATTTTTTTTGCACATACTGTGTAGAATGGCGCACATATGCATGCGCTTTTTAACAAGGTCGGTCGGTCGGCCGGTCAGTCGGTCAATCAGTCAGTCAGGTACTCAGTAAGCAACATCCGCTAATGTTGCCCCCCCCCCCCCGCTGCACGTGGTCCGGCAAAATGTTTGCCGTTGATGTCCTAAAGTGTATTAGCAGAGCGAAAGATAATAGATCAAGATCATGTTTATATGTGGACATTTTGTGTGTGTGTGTGTGTGTGCGCGCGCGTCTATTCAGTGATATCACAACACCACAATCTCAGGTCTCTCCCCAGATGAAGGCCAACTGCCAACAAACCATTATAGAGATGCTGCATTGAGTCATATCTCTTATGTGTGTGTGTGTGTGAGAGAGAGAGAGAGAGAGAGAGAGAGAGAGAGAGAGAGAGAGAGAGAGAGAGATCCATTAGATATGTGGTTAGGGAGGGCAGGTATAGATTTCAGGAAGGAGAGCAGTCAAGGTCTGAATGAATGTTATAATAGTGGAATTTTAAACCTGCACAGTTTGAGCAGTTTGGCCTTTATACATGTGCACTTTGCATCCTCTGGAGCAAACTCATTTGACAACACAAGTGTGTTCAGTTATGGTGCGTTTCCTGGAAGTGTGTACAGTTGCATCAGAAATCATCCTAAGAAGCCCTATAAGAGACCATATGAATTCACACGGACACACACACTCCCCCCTTCCTAAACTCTCTCCATCTCTCTCTCTTCTCTTTTTGTAACAGTGACATATCACATGTCACTTTTTATATTTCTTATTAAACATTTAACTAATATATAAGTATATTTATATTTATTATCGGCAAACAATAGAGCCAAAGTCATTATGTAGCACTTGCTCTAAATGAGCAATACATCGGCAACAATATGTCAGCTGAGTGACGGGTAATTATCATTTAACTCTTAGACAAGTTATAAAATCTAGCGTTAAGAGCTAAAACATTGTCTTAGCCTCTCCAAAAAGATTAATATAACAATAAGCAATCTCACTTCTTTGGTCTTGAACATGTTTTGGCCAATAGGGAGAGATATTTCCACTTGTTTCAAGCCAGCAGCTCTTGTGGGAAACATTTTAAATAAAAACGTAAATGTTATATCAGGATGTCTTGAAAATAAGCTCACTGCTAATTGCTAAAAAGTATGATATTTAATATCTATGCAGGATAGTCTGAAGCCTGTTCTAGGCTGGGTATTCCCATGTGTATTGTGTAAATGTTTAATGCCAAAGTAACATTAGTGCCTCAATAAAATCAAACCATAACAATGTTGAAATGGAGATTTACAGCTGAATGCATGCAACTGGACATGGCATACATGCACATACACATACATGGAGGCACTTGGCACATCCACTTGGCTTGGATGTGTGGTGTGGGCCTCACAATTGCCATGGCTTGCACACTAAGTGGAATTTAACTTTAGTTAAACCCTTACCCTTAAGTCCTCACATTGAAAATCAGCAATTCTGTATGTAATTGTAATATGTACATCCAGTAAATGTTCACCAATCTTAACTGGGTAAATATGTTAATCTGCCAATGGCCAATTCCACGGTCTGTCAAAAACCAACTTCTAGCCTGTCTACATAGGTATTTTAAATTTATGAATTATATATACTGTGTTGTGTATATATATTTGCAGCGATGCTGGTTTGTTTTTTAAGCAAATAATTATTTCTGTGATTTGCTGCTCACCTACCATGGATGATTGATTATTTCATGCCGAATGTCACCTGGGGAAGTTAATATTGAGGTAAAAAAGCTACATTTGAGGGTTTACAAAATATTCCACTTCACATATTGTATAGTCGAGGAAAAAAGTGAGTCCTGGAAAATGTACCACCCAATACGTTAAATGATGTGTTGCAATAGCTTCTATTTTTTTCTCAGTGTGAATTAATATCATCCACATCTACTGTAATCTCTATAGATTGCCAAACAGACATACTGTTTAGACTCTTCGACAGTTAGGCAGACTGCGTGATAGACCGACATACAGTGAGCCCAACAGACAACAGACAGACAACTTGTTTGAACTAATCCAATGTGTTTGTCTTTTTCTGGGTTTTGTGTTGCCATGGTGATGTCTCCATGCTTCAGAAGACATGCTTATTCCTACTCATATTACCTGTAAGTAGGGCCCAGACCTTTCTACTCCCAGTTTCCGCACCTAGTCTATGTATGAGGGCTGAGATTGAGCAGGTTTTTACTGTAAACCCATCGCCGGTTGGATTATTGGTTACATTTCACAGTAGTGAATTCACTACTAAGATAATTGGCAAACTAACTGGTGTAGTTATTGGTTATAGTGAAAACCTGGAACACAAGCATTTTCACTCCAATGAGTCACCACACCAGCTACCTTAGCCAGTTGGTTTCTTTGTGGCTAATTAGTGATTTCACCTGATAAAGTGATTGATTGGAACAAGCAGGTTTAATTTTCCTTTGCTTTGAATGGAAGATTGGCTAGTTAGTACAATAATACTATAATAATAATAATAATAATAATAATAATACTAGCTAAGCCTCAGAAAGCAGGGAATCCACCTTTTAAAATGGTTGGTGGCTTTCCTAAACAAATTCCCTAATTTTTGATTGGAATAAATGCATGTATTTTTAATTATATAATCTGGCGCAGTGATTATTTTAAGTAAAGCCTGCAGCCTCTTAGCCCTCTAAGGCACATTGTTCAACATCACTGCCTCTGCTTGCTATGTTTATACTCATGTCCCTGTGTGTATCCTCTCGTCTATACAACCCCCGTGCTACATGAACCTGTATAACATGCTAACCCTAACCCTTGCTATGAGATAACTGATGGGTCATATTAACTGATGCATCCTTAAACTTCCTACCAGTTCATTAGCAGTTCTTTTCAAAACTAATCTCAAAAACTGTACAATCACACTGAACTTCCTGCCAGAGTAGCCGTTAGCTAGTAATGGATCAACGAGTAGAGAAGGCTTGTCTGGACACCTGCCAGAGCATCTGATAATCTAGACAAAACAGTAGTTGGGTTATTTTAAACCTTTATTTCCCATTCTGTTATATGCAGTCAGACATTGCTAATGTACATTAGTCCTGCTAAAAGGCAGTTAATTATTGACCACAAAAAACAATGTATTTACATTTTACTTTTACATTAAATAGGACATTAATATTTACAGATTTCTATGGGAGCAGACCACTGCTGATTTATTGTAGGAACTCCTCTGATGTTTAGTATTTGTTTGTTCAATGCAAAGTTCCAGGAAACAGAGTTAGACCTTTTCCCTGCCAAATGCCCTGTTGAGATGCAAAACTAAGAGAGAAGGGGTAAGAGCGAAGTCATTTCATGGCTATTGGTTCTTCGCTGAGGAGAATTGTTTTGTGTGTTTAAGTGGCTTGAGCCTTAAAGGTTAATGTAATTCACTCTTATCACACCGTCAGCAAGTGACCATCTCCTGCATGTTAGTCAGGCCTAATGAGTACTTGCTGCAGTCCACTGATAGACGTGTAGACACACACACACGATAAACATATGTATGCTCACTCACACACACACACATATGCACTCTCTACATAGTCTTGCACACACTTATTTAACACAAAGCTAAAGTAACATGCAGTTGTGTAAACACATAAACACATAAACACACACACACACACACAGCAATTCACACAAGCTCTTGCCTCCAGCTCACCTTCAAATCCCTGTGGATAATTTCCCCAAATCCCATCTCCCTCTCGTCTTTTAAGCTTGTGAAATGTTTTCCCTTCTCCTGCGTCTCCATCTCTAACTCGGCTGAACAGTCGTCACGACAACACGCCTCCACTTAACACCATCTGACCCTGCCAGAAATGACTTATTTAATGCTGAAAAGTGACTTCCTAATGTTGAAAACAAACAAAACAGGACGGGCGGGAGGTTTACACACAGATACACTCACTAATACATACACGCACACACACACACACACATACATTTACCTACTGTAGGCAACACACACACACTGCTTTTAGGCACATGTATCATTAC
This sequence comes from Typhlichthys eigenmanni, assembly GCA_027564635.1. Classification (NCBI taxonomy): domain Eukaryota; kingdom Metazoa; phylum Chordata; class Actinopteri; order Percopsiformes; family Amblyopsidae; genus Typhlichthys; species Typhlichthys eigenmanni. Next base: position 14,182 of record JAODUK010085703.1, read on the forward strand.
TGTAATAAAATAACCAACATTAGTTAAATCATGTTGAGAATTATAGCATTATAATTGATGTTCACACGTATGTACACACGCACACAATCCCCTCTATACACTTTCCCTCACCACACGCACGCACGCACGCACGCACGCACGCACGCACAGAGAGTTATCGCCCAAGGATGTTTACTGTTAGATGAGAGAGGGCTTTAAAGATTGGGGTAGAGAGAGAGAGAGCGAGAGAAATATAGGTTGGGGGTCTGAAAACTCCCCGGTATGCGTAGTGTAGTTATAATGTCTCTCTCTCTCTCTCTCTCTCTCTCTCTCTCTCTCTCTCTCTCTCTCTCTCACATCTGCGTATCACAGGATTTAGAGGTTTTTTTTTTATGTTGTTTTCCTCCAGCTTTCTTTTGAGCCATGCATCTTCCTTTCTGCCCTCTCTGTTTATTTTCCTTCCGGCCTGTCAGTCTGTCGGCCTATCTTCAATGTTTTAAAGCCGCCTCCCTGCTTTCCCCTCTGGGGGGGGGGGGGGGGGGGGGGGGGGGGGGGGGGGGGGGGGGGGGGGGGGGGGGGGGGGGG
>JAODUK010085704.1:0-14745 GCA_027564635.1 Typhlichthys eigenmanni
CAACAATGCAGACGAGTTGAAGGCTGCTATCAAAGCAACCTGGGCTTCCATAACACCTCAGCAGTGCCACAGGCTGAACGACTCCATGCCACGCCTGCATAGACTTTTCAGAAGGCCAACATGTCTGTATTAACATTCCTTATATACCTTAAATACCACTTTACAATAAGACTACCCTTATAAAGCATTTATAAATAATTTACAGGTTTTTAATTAGGTTGTAAACATTATATAATTATTATATGGTTATAAAAAAGTTATAACTGTTTTCATGCGGGCTCGCTATTTGGTAAGCTATCTATTATGTTAAATCTCAACTTTTGCTGTCATGTATGCTACTGTACAATTTGTTACGTTTTGGTTTCTCAATACCTAAAGTGAGAGTTTATCCCCAGCAGTGTACTGAACAATACCACTGATACAGTAATATTTATATTCCTTACTGAGAGGAAGACTGGGAATAATTATTTGGAAAAATCAGGATTGACCTAAACATTGCTTTCCAAATGTGTAAAATAAACATTTACCATTCACACATATGGAACTGTTGTAACGACGCTGGGGGAGGTGAGTGCTAAACAACAGACCACATGCTGTGGGGCTAGGATGTAAACACTGGGTCTGTCTGCCGGTGTCCGCCGGTCTAGTGTCCGCCGGCCTGGCGCACACTGTTGAGTCAAACAAATGGGCGAGGCTGCGCCGTCCATCGGCGCAGCTCTGTTATAACTATATAATGCATATAAACCACTTGTTTCTGGGACATTGCTGCCGTCAATGTAATTGTAATTTTATTCTTGCTCTGATGGACCTTTTATTCATGGACATAAGCCCTGCAGAGCATTTTGTTTTGCTAGGCTAATGATAGCCTACTTTATATGGACATTTTTCCTGGAACTTTGTTGGAGAACTCTCAAGGTACAGTATGTTTTATTTTTACTATTGATATTTTTGGACGGATTTCATCCATCCCCGGGGCTTTGCCACTGCAGAAATGTTTGACTACCTCAGTAACCTCCACCAGGGTAATTTACGTTAATCCTCCATCAACCAGTGTTAGTTGAATTAAGGAGCTCCTCAAAGTGTTGCTTCCACCACCCAATTACCTCCTCAGGTGAGGTCAACAATGTCCCAACCTTACTGTACACAGCTTGGATGGTTCCCCGTTTCCCCCTCCTGAGGTGGCAGATGGTGTTTTTTATAGAAAATCTATTACATTTGGGTTTAGATCAGGGAGGCCGTTCCTCCCAATCATACATCTTCAGGTGTCTCCATCATTTCCCACGTGCGTGTTGGAGTCCCCTACTGGAGCCCCATACATGACTCCATTCAGGGTCTCCAGGAAGGCCAAATACTAATTTTATCAACTTCTTTATGAGGGTAACATAACATTTTAATCAATTAAATGCTGTAAGTTCTGGGTGTGGAGGGGATGTCTTGGATGACATGCCTCTTTAACATTGCATGGAAGTCTGGGACAGTGCCCAAGGAGTGGCAGACCAGGGTGGTGGTTCCCCTCTTCAAAAAGGGGGACCAGAGAGTGTGTGCCAATAATAGGGGTATCACATTACTCAGCCTCCCTGGTAAAGTCTACTCCAAGGTGCTGGAAAGGAGGTTTGGCCAATAGTCGAACCTCAGATTGAAGAACAACAATGCGGTTTCCTTACTGGTTGTTTAACAACGGACCAGCTCTTTACTCTCGCAAGGATCCTGGAGGGGGCCTGGAAGAATGACCTTCCGGTCTTCATGTGTTTTGTGGATCTGGAGAATGCATTTGACTGGGTCCCCCGGGAGATACTGTGGGAGGTGCTGCGGGAGTATAGGGTGAGGGGGTCCCTTTTAAGGGCAATCTAATCCCTGTATGTCTAAAGCGAGGGCTGTGTACGGATTCTCGACAGTAAATAGGACTTGTTTCAGTTTGGGGTTGGTCTCCGCCAGGGCTGCGTTTTGTCACCAATTCTGTGATATTCATGGACATTATATCAAGGCATAGTCGTGGTGGAGAGGGGTTGCTGATCGGTGGCCTGGGGATCTCATTACTGCTTTTTGCAGATTATGTGGTCCTGATGGCATCATTGGTCGACCTCTAGCTCTCACTAGATCGGTTTGCAGCTGAGTGTGAAGTGGCTGGGATGAGAACTAGCACCGCTAAATCTATGGTTCTCAGCAGGAAACCGATGCAGTGCCTACTCCGGGTAGTGATTGAGTCTTTACCCTAAGTGAAGGAGTTCAAGTACCTTGAGGCCTTAATCGTGAGTGAGGGGACATTGGAGCGGGAGATGGACCGGAGAATCAGAGCCCTTTCGGCACCAGAGCCCCCAAAAAAATGCTATATAAGGCTCCACTTAGCTAGTTATACATAATAATAACTCATTAATAAATGTTTTATATTTTACACTTATAATAAGGCTCCCGTTTGCCAGGTATAGACATAGTAAGGCATTAGTAAACTGTGATGTGTTTCACACTTTACAATGAGGCTCCCTTTAAACAGTTATAAATGTTTGTAGCTGAAAAAAAATTGTCATAAATATGAGATGTTAAGATACATTAATATGGATGGGGGGAATCAACTCAGTGAACAACAGATGCTAGCTAAGGATGTTAGCTAATGGAGAAGACATAGTAAGCTATTTGCCCCATCTGAGCCTTAGCAGTACAGCTACAAATGTGGGTTCACTATGTCCCTATTCACCTAATGTGTTATAACAGTTTATTCATGATTTATAAATTGTTCATAACCTACTTAATACATAATTTTAAACAATTTATAACCCCTTTATAAGGTCAGTCTTATTATAAAGTGGTTTCCTTTTTTGAACTGGTTTTATGTAATATTCAAATTTTCTGAGACAGTGAATATAGGGTTTTCATGAGCTGTAAGCCATAATCATCAATATTAAAAAATATACAGGCTTAAAATATTTCACTCTGTGTGTAATTCTCGATATATATGACTCACTTTGTCAATTAAATTATTGCACTTACTTAACTTTTTCACAATATTCAAATTTATTGAGATGCACCTGCAATTACAAATGAATGCAAAACCAAATGTAGGCATTTAGAAGCCATCCCCCGAAAAGCCAAAAAATACAATAGTTTAAGAAAAAAAAGTATAATAAAAATACAGGTCTGAGTTTATCATATTAACAACTAGCCAAGCATTTAACTTATGTTTTACTCCTAATACTATAAAACATAACTTGGACTTATTATTATTATTATTTGTTTTTTTACACAAACTTGTTTAAAAATAAATTGGGAGTGGAATATGTTCCCTATTTATTTATGCGTAATATGTAACCACTATATTAGCACCAATTAGATATGATGGAATGACAATTTATGTAAATATGAAGTCAACAGTCAACAAGCGACGGTAAACCTTTCTGCTGTGAGACTGCAGCTTGTTAATTCCAGTCCAGTATTGTATCAGTTGTAGTGGAGAGGCAGGAATAAAAGCTGAGCGCTCTCTCATCGCTCCATAAACAAGATGAATTGACGGGACTCCCCCACCCACTAACAGCCAGTTTGTTTTTATTGCCTTCTTAGAACAGTGGAAACCCACTCTGGTTAACGTTAACCCCCACACCCCCCTCCCACTGTCACCACTAAATATTCCTTTTCCACTCTGTGAGGCTTTTGCAATATGATGCATGGAAAAATGGCAGCATGTATTCTAATGTGATTGTGTTTTGTGAGTAGCGATCTGATGCTTTTAGCTTTTTTGCTATGTTAGCTTAGCATCATAAATGCACTCGCCCTGAGACGAAAGCAAAAGCAAGAATTTACTGCAGTTTTTGTTTCTGTAAATATGACTTTGAAATAAAAAACATTTAACATAAAAACATATTTTGATTATTATTGATTGATCATCAGTTACACCTCTTAACCAGCAGTTATTAATGTGCCATTTACCTTTTTAGTGTATTGTTTTGCATGCCACTTTCACATAAGTCACAGTCACAGAGTCCAAGCTGAGGAAATCTGTTATTAATATGATCTTCTTATTTCCAATTTTAATTTCCAACTTGTGGGGCTGTTCATGTGCATCTCAGCAAGTCAGACCTCATATTTACCATAATATTGATAACACGTGAAGGCACCATACTGTATGTTCTTTGTTCGGCATCTTGCCCCCTCTCTCTGAATCAGCTCTAAGGGAGCCGGATGGTCTAGTAGTCTGGGTGTTTGGCTCCCAGCTGAAAGGTTGTGGGTTCAAACCCCATTGTTGACCTATCTATAAGCATCCTTGACCAAGATGCCTAATCCCTAACTGCTCCTGGTGGTTGGTCGCACCTTGCATGGCAGCAATCACCATCGGTGTGTGAATGTGAGGCAAAATACTGCTTTGAGTGGCCAGAAGTGCTATATAAATGCAGTCCATCTACTTTCATGCCAACATTATATTCTTTACTTCACTATTTTCCTATCACTCTTTCATTTGCACAATATACAAAGTCTACATAATCGAAAACAAATACAGTTAAAGCCACAATATAATATCAGGTTTAACAAAATCCGTCTCTGTCTTCTCGGGTAGTTATTGTGTGTTGTCTACTTGTTGATGTGGTGGTATTTGCTGTGATCTATGCTGCCTTCAACAGACTCTGATTTACTGGGAGCTCTGACTCTGACATGGTCCACAGGGAGGGGCGGGTCAGCTTTAATGGCTGTCTTCCTGCCATCCATCTTCCCACCCAATCAATGATGCCATTCACCCTGGTTTCGCCCAATCGCAAGGAGGTAAATGAGTCATGTTGGAATAAAAAAAAGGTGCAAAATAGTGTTTAGATGGGCAACTCTTATATGCAGTACATTATAACATAATTTGCTGTATTACCGATTAGGGAAATCACTACGAGTGATATTGCATCATCATCACACCAAGGAGATTCAAGAGCTAGTTTCTGTGTTTGTATTTAAGAGACATGTACTACAGTAGAAGTTATCGCTTTCAGGTTATAAGTGTAGATCATTGTGGACAGCACATTTGTTTTATATAGACTATGTTAATGCATATATATGTTTAGTTCATTCAGATCCTCTTATTGGACCAACATCTGCTCTTGTCCTGTGAAATGCCTCACTATGAGACACTTGATATGAATCATCCTGCAAATGTCATATCTGGCCACAACATTCTTATCAGAACAGCAAATGGGAAGGCTTTCATTAGGAATAGAGTGAATCATTATGTTTGCCTTTGCATCATTCAAGTAGTTGTTGTGGGTCCCCCACAGCTATGAGTACTTTCAAAAGTGTAATTATTATTATTATTATTATTATTAATATTATTGTTATTATTATCACACACCTTGGAAAAGCAGCTACAATTTTCTTCTGTAGGCAAAAGCAAACAATTATAGGTCTGGCAAAAGCTAAAACTGCAGTGTTGAAATGGTTGACTTTTAAATGGAACATGAAAAACGTGTTTTTTCAATGTTTCAATAGCCGGAAGTCTGGCTCCGCCCAAATATTGCTATCAGCTACATTTTTGCTCAGCCACTGGATGCCGGACCAATCAGCTACCAGTGGCTAAGAGCAATGATTGCAGAGGTAGAACTACAGTTAAGCCCGCGATATAATTGCTTTTAACTACGCACACACATACGCAAGATGGCTACCGTCCATGGCATGTATCCTGTGTTGCTTTGGAGCTTATTTTGTGCGCGTCCTCAGAAATTAGCGATACGTGTACGCATGATGCAATACAGCACATGAACACAGGGGCAGTATATCAGAATCGTACAGGCAGATCAACAGCAGTCTCTGAACAAAGAACAACAACAATGGCGGGATGTTTCAAAGAGAAGTTAGTAGAGCTAGTCCGTAATTACCAACATATGATGTCTCCATGCCAGTCCACATTTTGACATGTTGGTTGTTGTGGTTGTTGTGGAAATTTGGAGGTAGTCGGCCAGGGATGATTCGGCCCTGATCTGCCCCTTACTAGATACATTTTAAATCCTCCAAGCAAGGTACGCAGGCAAGTATGTGAACAATGTATTTTGCGACGCAGCCACTTACATGTACACATTACATTAAAGCAAGTATATCGGGCCTTTAGATGAAGCAAGCAGATGAAGCGATACAGACAGTTGTAGGTTGCAAATTAGTTGTTTCAAAATCTATACTTATTAGGATGAAAAGACTGGAAATAATCCCCAAATGGATCGTGTCCAGACCATATTACCTTAATTAATTTTGATTCTGGCTATGCCAGGCAAGCTCATATACTGCCCCTATGTGAGTATGTCTGCCCACTGCTTGTTGAACTACCTTTGCAAATATGCCCCATTAGTTTTCTTTCAAGCATCAGACTTGCTAGCATTTTCAAGCTAAGCACTCAAGCTGCTCTGTTGTCATCAGCATTGTTACACTACAATGAGGTCCTGTATCAGATGCTTTTATCCAAAGTGACTTGCAATGGGTACAATTACTACAAGGAGCAGGCAGGGCTTAGGCATTGGGCTCAAGGATGCTCACAAGTAGTCTAGTTGAAGTAGACCAACTATGGGGTTGGAACACACAACCTTCCAGCTGGGAGTCCAGCACCTAGTCCACTACTAGACCATGATTTCTGCCCCATCAATGCCCAGCTTCAGAAGAGTTATTTTCCCAGCATACATCACGGCATACAAAGTTTTACTAATGTAACAGAAATAGCTCAATTAAATATACAGTATATACTATATATAAACACACACATTATGTGTCCTGTGTGTGTGTGTGTGTGTGTGTGTGGGTGCGCGCGCGGATGTGCACGTGTTTGTATGTGTAAATAGCATTTACTTGCCTACTTTAATACCAGAAACCTATAGATTTTGATACTAGTCTGTAAGGATAAAACATATACAGTATACAGTACATTTGAGTCATTATAATGTATATGGTGGGTTATCTTTTACACAGCAAGAGTGCAACACAACACTAACAATTTTACGTTTGTGTATTATTCAGTAACATTGGATTAGAAATGCAGAAGATTGTGTTGACGTTACCTCAGCATCGCTCGTTGATAAGACACTGACAGTTAACTTGTGGCATAGCCTACAGTACACTGTATATGTGTCTATGGGTTCTGGTGAAACGACTCACTGAATAATGAATGAACATTACTGTCCATGTCAGGGTGATAAATAATCTTGTCTGTCCATTTCTAGCAATGTTGTGTTGATAATTTCCCCCCAAAGCCATTGGCCTCATTGAATCCTATTGTAGCATCCACAGACAGTTGTGATTTTCTAAACATCACATCTGCTAAAGTACAACCTTATTTTATGAAAAATACATAACTCTGGTGACATGCTTCATCAAAACATCACACCCCTGTTCTACTGTGCCAGCTGTCCCTTTTACACACAATGTTCCGATGCTTTGACTACCTCCATTGCCTATTCAGAGTCAGAACAACAATGATCACCTTGTACACAGAATGGGAGAGCGTAATAAAGGCACAATATTCCGATGTAAAAAAGGGCGTCTGGTTCAAACCAGCATGATTGCGACTCGTTTAAGGGGGTGGGATTAGCAGTGGCGCATTTGCATTTAAAGAAACAGACACTTAAACCAGCTCCTCTGAACAGGGCTGTTTATGCTGTACTTGATCCTGTAGTATTGTTAATAAGCATGTCACAGACATTACATTGAGACCTCAGGGAACTATGTCAGCATGCTGGGCATAATATGAAAAAGCAGGTTTCTTGTCTATATTTGACTCTTGCTTCTATTCATGGTGTCAACTATTGTATATTATATGTCAATTATGGAAAGAGATAAAAGAATGTCTTTGGGGACTTTTTCTTTGAGTTTTCTGTATCTTTGAGATGTCTGTCATGTCGTTGTTAGACGATAGATCATTATGTTAGCATTTTATTTGATGAGCTTTTGTGTAATCCAGTGACTGCATCCCATTTCCTAAGTCATGTTCTAACACTAATCCATTTATTTTAAGATTCCTTACACATTAAAACACATTCAAATTCACCTACAGCCATGTCCAGACACACCGGGCTAGACATAGCCATGCACAGGCTGTGTGTGTGTGTGTACAGTATATATATGTGTGTGTGTGTGAGAGAGAGACAGAGAAAGAGAGAGAGAGAGAGATCGAAATCTATGTGCCCAGTCATGTGAGAAGAGATGCCTGCTCCTACAGGGAAGCAGACTATTGATAAATGAGTGGCTTTGCGTTAATGAAGTGTGTTTACCCCCAGCTGATTGGTGGTTAACAGAAACCCCATCCCTCCAACACTCACCAATACACTACAAATAGTACATTAACCATGGGAGTAAGAGGGGGAACAAAATGTTTCGTGTCGTTTATAGTACAGATATGTGGTCAATAGAGAGCCGAAGTCACTTCCGTGTTATGGTACCATAGTTTGGAAAAAATATGTATTGTAGTAAATGGCGAGAATAACATTATATTTAGATTTTTTATTTTTTTTGTGACACCATTCTATACTTTTTTCACTTCACTCATTCTGTCATTACGATTAGCTAGCTAAGTGCTACACAAAATGATCATAGTAGAAAATGCTACTACGTTTTGCAATTTTTAATGTTTTGTGGTTCACTGAATATCACTTCTAAAAGCCACACTTCAGGTAAATGTAACACGTGCACACAGACAGACACACACACACACACAGCATCAATACTGTACCCATAAATCACATTCACACTCCCATCCATCACCATGAGTGAGCTACATTGACAAATAATATCTCTGACGATGGGTTTTATTCATCAGAACGACCATATGTTCTAATGTTGAAAGATGGCAAAATAATGAACCGAAAACACAATTGCATCAAAGGCTCCCAACGCACAAACGGAAGACTGCTTTATTGTTTTACTAAACGTTACACTTTATTTAAAGGCATTATTAAGCTTTGAATAAAGTGTTATCAATAACATAAATTAATCCAATCAATGTGGCATTGCTGTTACAATGTCTGGCTGATTGAAATAGCATTACATGACGTAATGATTCTTACAACACAATATTATAAGAGATTATTACAGGTGTGTACTGTACAGTAGGTCAGTGTATGTTAAAATAACCTTAATACAGTCAATCGTTTAACGTCCTATACTAGCAAGGCTTGGTCCTCCGGCAAGGACAGACCGAACTAAATGAGAACTACATGTAAATAAGTTTAGCTCATGATAACTGGTACTTCAATACTGGCGATAAGATACAATGAACTGGAAAGAGCTTTAAAGAGGACGAATTTTCAATGTTCTGTTTAAATCCACCTGGAATGCAGGAAACCGAACAAAGTCTGGATTGAGGCTTTGATGAGGTCTGTAGTCCCCATAGGCCAGCGTGCAGAGAACCCTATTTGGGTCCTCAGCCCCATACACACTCTAGACTCCAGACACAATACCACTTGATTGCTAATCAGTGCTAGCAACACAACAGCCAGCTGCTTACTACACATGCACACACACAAACACACACACACACACGCACACAAACACAAACACACTAACACACACAACCACACACACACGCAAAATCAAATACACAACCCCATAGATTAGTAGCATGCACGCAGCATTGCAACATCAACACGCACACATGCACATGCACACGCACACACACACACACACAGTTGACAGGCGAAACACAGAGTAAAGCCGTGATTGCATCAAGAAAGCAATTGCAAGGCCGGCTTGTCTTTGTCCACAGGAGGAAAAGACACATTACCGCACACACACACACACACACACACATCACCGGCTCCAATCAGTGGCAGTGCCATGCAGAGTGTTTGACTAGATCTTTCAAAAACAACTGAAATCAGTGTAAGAACACGCATTGACCTTTCTCTCTCTCTGTCTCCCCCTCCCTCTCTCTGTCTCCCCCCTCCCTCTCTCTCTCTCTGTCTCTCCTCTCCCTCTCTCGCTGTCTCTCCCCTCTCTTTCTGTCTCTCCCATCCCTCTCTTTCTGTCTCTCCCCTCTCTTACTGTCTCCCCCCTCCCTCTCACCCTCTCTCTCCTCTCACAGTCTCTCTCTCTCCTCATTATTTCCAATGTCCCAGCTCTCTCTCTCTCCCTCCCTCTCTCTCCCTCTCTTTTTATATTTCAAATAGTGGACCACCTGAGCTGCTCAAGGTTGCAGCTACAATTTGAGTCATTGAGCCTGGCCCCATTTCAGCTGCATCGTGCGTACGCACACGTGCACACACACACACACACACACACACACAAACACACACACACACACACACACGCGCGCGCGCGTGTCTCTGGCCCGGCAGTCGGCAGGTGTCAAAGTTCAACTTGGTAATGGAGTCTCTCCCACCTGGCAAAGTCAGGTAATACACAGAGGGAGCTGTGTGTGTGTGTGTGTGTGTGTGTGTGTGTGTGTGTGTGTGTGTGTGTGTGTGTGTGTGCGTGTGTGTGCGAGGGACAGAGGCGAGTAGCACAAATGAGACTGGGAAGTGTGTGTGCATTGGAGAGGATGTGTGTGTGTGTGTGTGTGTGTGTGCATCTTTGTGTGCACGTCTCAAATGACAGCTCCAACCATTAAGTCTGTTTTGTTCTGTGGTCTTTGACCTATTTTTTCAAACACTCCATATGTTCATATCTTTTTGTGGAACAGGAGTTCACCTCAGGCGTCCCGATTGGCTGCAATTACAATGGTTTTTGCTCTTATTGTATAAAATATGATATTCTATTAGAAGTATTTTGACTTCCAAAGATAATATTCCACTAGATACATATTTATATGCAGCTATACTGTGTAATAAATGGAGCTATATCCTCACATATACCGACAAGTGATCTGCATAGCAAAATAGTTTAAGTAGGCCTACTATGCTATACAGTATGTACTAAATTTTCATGATATGAACATTCATAAATTACATGATCATTTACTAAACTAAATAGTAAAAAACAAATTGGGTCCTGACATATACAATTGTAATCCTGCACGGTGTAACTCAAAACATTTCACACAATTGCCTGCATACCAGAATGTCTTAAACAAATATGAATACATTTCACCTAGGTACACACACACTTCCAAATGCCCCCCCTCCCTCCCATAAAGCTGTATAAGGCATACTGTTGGCTCTGTGCAATTGGGAACGTGGGAATTCCTCCATGTTCTTTCATCCCAGCATTTGCATTGCAGCTTTGGGATTTTCTCCGGTGTGTAAGCTCTGGTGAGTGCCAGCGCAGTACCCCACACCCCCTGGGTTGGTAACGCAGCCCCCCGCCTGGGCCAAAGTGCTGGGGTAGGCGTAAATATTTTGTCTCGGTGTGTGTGTGTGTGTGTGTGTGTGTGTTTGGGAAAAACGTAAATAAATGATGCGAATGATGCTGTATGGTTGTATGTGACTTGCATATATGACTGTGACTATACTGTGTGTGTGTGTGTGCATGCGCATTTGCGTGTTTGAGCGGGAAGGGGTTGGCGTGACAGTGCTTCTTGACAGAGGCATGAATAATAGTAGTCAGATCCGTCGGTAATTGGTCGCTCTTGGCATTGTCATTTTCGGCTTGGAGCTGCCATTTCTCTCGCTTTCTCTGTGTGTGTATGTGTGTGTGTGCGTGTGTGTGTGTGTGTGTGTGTTTCTTGGCTGCCATTTTACTCAAGGCTCACATCCAATAACGTTCATGGGGGTTACCCGTGAATCTGCAGGGTGTGTGTGTGTGTGTGTGTTTTCACGTACGTGCGTGCATATGTCTCCTTCACATGTCTAGTAGTACTTAACAAGACACATCCATGTCATGAATATTTTATGTTAACATGTTGCCCCATATGGACCAGGCATGTCTCAACTACCACAGCTATAACCTCTGACCCCTGACTCACACACGTACACACACGGTCACCCAGGCAAGACCCTCCAAAAGCCTGGTTTCTCAATAGAATTGTGTGAGTCACTGTGTGTGTGTAGGTGTGTGTGTTTGTGCGTGTATGTGTGTGTGAGAGAGAGAGAGAGAGAGAGAGAGACTGACTGCATTAACAACTTGAGGGTGTACTGTGTGTGTGATCAAGTGTGAGATATAGCATGTGTGATGAGAGAGAGATGGGGAGATAGTGTGAGATAGTGTGAGAAACACCCTTTGTAGTTATACAATTGTGTGTGTGTGTGTGTGTGTGTGTGTGTGTCAAGGGAAACACTGTTTCATAACGCAATGTAATGTGTACTGTATGCGTGTGTGTGAGAGAGAGAGTACCTCATTATGAAACACTGAATCCTGAATGCAGTATTTTGCCTTTTAACATTGTCAAATTTGTCATTCCAATCATAGCCGTGTTTGCGTACCAAGAGTTGAACTAGCAGGTACACAGAGAGAGAGAGAGAGAGAGAGAGAGAGAGAGAGAGAGAGAGAGAGAGAGAGAGAGAGAGTTCCCACTCTCTCTGCCTTGTGTATGTGTGTGTTTGTGTGTGTCTGTGTGGGTGAGTGTGTGTCTGTTGAGTTGACATTTCACAGCTCTCTCCCTGCCTATATAGACTCACCCTATCTGCAGTCGTGAGTGATTTCCCCACTGACTGGCTGCTATCTGCCTGTCTGTGTTCTGTATCTATGCCTTCCTATGTGAGATGATGTTCCTGCAGTCACCTCCATTGTGACCTCAATATATATTTTGTCGGATGCCTATATGTTTCACCGTCATTTTTCTGCCAGAGAGTAACATGATTTCAGACATTATATAAAGATCTTCGACTAATATACAGTATTCATCTAATTATTAGCACAGCTATTACATATATATTGATCATTTGGGTTTCATGTGTTTTGTGGCATCAACAGTAAATGTTAGTGAAAGCTTCAGAAAAGCAATCAGTAGACAACACATTAGGACAGGATTAAAATAGTTAGATGTAAGCTTGGCCATTATGTTACCTCCAAAGCTCCAAAACTGACAGGTGAATCTCAATACATTTGAAATTCTGGAAAATTTAAGAACTTTCAATAACTCAACTTACAACAATGTACAGTATATCGTGGATTAATTACACACAAAGTGAAATTGTCTGTATTTCCTTTAATCTTGATGATTAAGATTTACAGCTCATGAAAAACCCCAAAATCAGTATCTCAGAAAATTAGAATATGACATGACCAGTGAAAAAATAAGAAATAATTTTAATACAGACATGTCGGCCTTCTAAAAAGTATGTTCGTGTACAAGCACTCATCTATGTGGCGTAGCATGGAGTCATTCAGCCTGTGGCACTGCTGAGGTGTTATGGAAGCCCCGGTTGCTTTGATAGCAGCCTTCAACTCGTCTGCATTGTTGGGTCTTGTGTCTCTCATCTTCCTCTTGACAATACCCCATACATTATCTATGGGGTTCAGGTCAGGGAAGTTTTCTGGCCAATCATGCACAGTAACCCCATGGTCATTGAACCAGGTATTGGTACCTTTAGCAGTGTGGGCAGGTGCCAAGTCCTGCTGGAAAATGAAATCAGCATCTCCATAAAGCTTGTCAGCAGAAGGAAGCATGACGTGCTCTGATATTTCCTGGTAGATGGCAAAGTTGACTCTGGACTTGATGAAACAGTGGACCAACACCAGAAGATGACATGGCTCCACAAATAACCACTGACTGTGGAAACCTCACACTGGACTTCAAGCGACTTGGAGTCTCTGCCTTTCTTCCTCCAGACTCTGGGACCTTGATTGCAAATTAAATGCAAAATGTATGTTCATCTGAAAAGAGGACTTTGGACCATTGAGCGACAGAACGGTTATTTTTCTCCTTAGTTCAGGTAAGATGCTTCTGTCATTGCCTCTGGTTCAGGAGTGGCTTGACACAAGGAATGGACAGTTGTAGCCCATTTCCTTGATACTGTGCATGGTGGCTCTTGATGCACTGACTCCTGCCTCAGTCCACTCATTGTGAAACTTCCCCATATTTTTGAATGGCCTTCACTTGACAATTCTCTCAAGGCTCCATTTACCCCTGTTGCTTGTGCACCGTATACCATACTTTTTCATTCAACTTGACTTTATGAATATGCTTGGATAAAGCACTCTGTGAACAGCCAGCTTCTTTAGCAATGATCTTTTGAGGCTTTCCCTCCTTGTGTAGGGTATCAATGACTGTCTTCTGTACACCTGTCAAGTCAGCAGTCTTCCCCATGATTGTGAAGCCTACTGAACGGACTGAGAGAGCATTTAAAGGCTCAGAAAACCTTTGCAGGTGTTTTGAGTTAATATGCTGACACCTCGGGCCTCATGTACGTACGTTAGCAAGCGCAACGTAAATATGAACGCAGCCTACAGTACACGAGGCCCCTTGAGTCTACAATATTTCACTACTTCACAATATTATAATTTTCTCAGATTCTGAATTTGGAGATTTCCTGAGTTGTAAACTGTATATCAAGATTAAAACAAATATAGGAGCTATTTTACTTTGCGTGTAATTAATCCACTATATATATATATATATATATATATATATATATATATATGAGTTTCACTTTGTCATTTGAATTATTGATATTACTTAACTTTTCCACAATATTCAAATTTATTGAGATGCACCTGTACAATATTTATATTAAAGAGAGAGAGACACCTCTCCGGGAACCATCACCTTATCGTGGTGGAGAGGTTTGGGTGCCCCTATGAACCTGAGGGCTGTGTAGTCTGGAGCCTAATGCTCCTGGTAGGGTCTCCCAATGCAAAGTGGTCTCAGGGGAGGGGCCAGACTAAGAATGGTTCAGAAGACCCCCATGAACAACTCACTAAGAGAAGGAG